>JAOPJM010380099.1:0-10000 GCA_027124095.1 Muusoctopus leioderma | reverse complement strand
AGCAACAACAACAACGTTTGGGTAAGAAACTAATATCTCACACTGCTTGACGGATAAATCTAGCTTAAATGTGTTGTTGATGTCAAGCAGACCAATTATCGAAAGCGTTCCGGACGTAACCACCCTGTCATCTGTAATTTCCATGACTACATTTTCCAAAGTATCCTTTCTATATGGTAGTGTGTGTTTTTTGTGTGTGATTTGAGGGAGATTTAGCTGCTATTTCTAGTAGACCGAGCGACCACGTAAGGGCCCCATTCGTTGGCTCGCTGAGTTGAATGTTGTTGTCGTTTAGCCCTAGTTCAGCTCTGAACGAACAGACCTATGATTAAAGGCTTTCCAGGCACGACCATCTCGTCTATTATTTTCCCAGACACAGTGTGTCTAGGACCACATTACCCAATGTATTTTCCTTTCCAAGACAGCAGCAGAGTGTGATTTTGAGGTAGATTTGGCTGTTATCTCCAGAAGACCAATCTACCACGTAGAGGTCTCCCTCGCTGGCTCGAATCTGTTAAATATCGTTGTTGTTGTTGTTATTGTTTAGACCTAGGTCAGCCATGAATAAGCAGCAAACCTATGATAAAAGGCGTGTGATTTGAGGAAGATTTGGCTGTTATTTCTAACAAGTCTAGCGACCACGTTACGCCTCCGTCTTTATGATCGAATGTATTGAATGATGTTGTTATTGTTTAGCCCCCCCCCCCCTCCCAAGTCAGCTCTGAACGAATAGGCATGCGATTTGAGGGAGATTTGGCTATTATTTCTAGCAAGTCTAGCAACCACGTAGAGGGCTCATACTTAAGATCAAATGTATTGAATGATGCTGTGTTTGTGTATCTCCCCCCTCCCAAGTCAGTTCTAAACGAGTAGCAAACCTATAATAAAAGGAGTGTGAGTTGAGGGAGATTTAGTTGCTGTTTCTAACAAGTCTAGCAACCACGTAGCCACCTCTGTCTTTGGGTCAGATGTATTGAATGAGATTGCTATTGCTTAACTCTCAGGTCAGCCCTGAGCGAATAGGTGTGTGGTTTGAGGCAGATTTGGCTGCTATTCCTACAAGATCGAGCATAACACATGGTGGCCTTTCTTCGCAGCTCAAATGTTGTTTAGAGCCTACTACATGTTGTTAAGAGTGTTCTGCTAAAGCAATGACAGAGAGGTTCTGTATAAAACAAATAAACACATGTTTTTCCGTGACTTACACTGACGTGATACATAAAGCAGTCAGGCATTGGGTGTGATGTACTTTCTAAAGGGAATAGTGTGGTGGGGAGAAAGAGAATAAAAAGGCTGTATTGCTGTATGTATGGGCAATAGAGAATAAACACAGGTTCCATGACATAGATTGATATAGGTCCAATGTCGTGATGGAAGGAAGGACAATGATGATTATTGGATGATTTAGAGTAAGAAGACGTGTGTTAGCTCCTTAACTTGGTAAACTCTGTTTTTGCCTTGAAGAATATACATTGCGACCCAACATACATTTACACATATTCACACATTCGCATTCATATATATTCACATATTAAAGAGAGACACACGCAATCTTGTGTTTACATATACATATATAAATTAACCCATTTGTATGTATACACACATGTACATATGTATGTTTGACTACATGTGTCTGTGTGTGTGTGTGCGTGTGTATATATATATATATATATATATATATATATACATACATACATCCATACATACATACACATGCATGCATACATACATACACACACACAAACATACACACACGGGCACGCACGCGCACGCACACACACGCACACACGCATATATATATACTTGCATGAGTGTGTGTTTGTGCGTGCGTATCTTCGTAAATATATGTATGTTTATGTGTATGTGTATATATTTATTCATCAGTCAAAATACACAGCTGTAAACTGAAGATCAGTGTACATGGTTTGTATAAAAGTAAAACTGTTCCTTCTCACTCTCCTCTTATGATATGTATGTATATATATATATGTATGTATATATAGAGGCTGCCGGCACCATTGGTTTCATGCCAGCAGTGTATGACCTGTGTATATGGGCTAGCAATTTTTCAACCGGTCTTAAAGTTGATAATAATAATGCCGAAAATAGCAGCCAGGAGACTGAACTGCATAACTTGAGAACTGTCCTATGCAAAATTAAGCTGAAATGAAGAATAACCCAACAGCTCCAAAGGACAGTACTCACTATCTACCGGGATAACAGATAAATGTATATGCCACTTTATTATTTTGATGAGTGGGTGCCTCACAGGTCTGTATATATAAACACCCAGGTTATCTCCAACTGACAATCCAATGAGACTGCCGAACAAATGCTTAAATAAAATATCCTGCAATAACAGTCAGTATTCAGATGAATTTGTACCTGAGAATGTTACGACTGATACCCGGATATTGAACTTCAACCACAATTACACAATTTATCTGTGTTTGTCAAATACGGTGAACTCCCACTGTTCCTTGTCCTATGTTGTGCGGAGATTTGCAGTTTTCATGTTCGGGTTTTTATCAAGCAACAATATGGGGCACGGTTAGCGATTGGATTGATTAAATGTTTGCATTTTTAGGCCTAATCATTCTTGATTGTTGGATACCATTATCCCTGTCATATAAATGATAATTCGGTATGTAAACCCCTACCTCATGTAGTGCAGCCACGCGTACAGATACGGACTGGGCAAGTGAATTCCTAGGTTTATTCGTATTTTAGCCAGTATTAGTACTCCGTACCCAGGTACGTGGGGTTTGCTCGGTATGTGAATGTTACTAACAGTCTGTGGTAGGTGCAATGTGTAGAGGTAGTTATCAAGTCACAACAGTATTCGAGGCATTGGGTTCTGCTGTGTATAGAGGTGGACAGGAGCTGCACATTTGGTCATAGTTGTGTGCCGCTAGGCGAGTACTGCTGGAACCATGGTGGGACAGTTATGATGTTGTGGCTACTGGTATAAAGTTATGTTTAGTGTGGGAAGCGTGTACAGGGGTGTTGCATTTGGTTCTTGGTTACCTATAGTAGCAATCATTTCCCGAAGGTGCTGCACAATGGGATTAAACCTGTCACTACCTCGTTGTGAAGTGAACTTCTTAAACACACACTGCAGTAATATATGTATAGAACATTAATTATAGTTACAACCAAATGATTAATAAGAAATAACTCAAAACGGTAGCGTAAATTAAATCTGTATTGTAGTATACCCTATACTGGAGGTGGTAAGCTCCTTGTTAGACAACTGGCTTCAGTTCCCAGTTGTGATTAACTCACATTATTTCAGTCACAAATATATTTTTGAGTGAATGTAATGAAAGTAATAACATCATATTTCTTCAATGTAAACATTTGAAACTTTATGACTCATTTGAGAAAATATCTCTGTAAATCAGATGATCTCTCTTCTATTTCATCTCAACTCGGGATTTGCAAAACGTCTTTAACTTCTTGAATTTTACGACCATGTTTTCTTCCCCCCTAAGGAGTAGATTAACAGCTTCTCTAAGTTACAGATTCTTTTAAATTCCTTTTAGTTTATATTTGGTTTTGTGTTCAGCTTTATTTATTTTTTATTTTTACTTTTTGTTTCGTTCATTATTGCTACTAAAGTGTTATTGCACCTCGAAACAACAAATCGATATGTTAACATCTTGTCATAAATGTTATCAATGTAATTTATTTATTTGTTGTTGTTTTTTGGTATGGGATAGCCAGAGTTTTGTTTTATGGCAACTAGTATGGAACTTTGATATGGTTTGGTTTTATTCACAATATTCTTTCATGCTTTTAGATTAAATGCAACTAAGTCATTCATTTAAAACTTGTCAACTTGTAATTCAGTGCCTGTATGGAAAAAAGACATCATCCATCAAAATTGTTGCTGCTGCTGCTTTTGTGAGTACATTTGTCGACGTTGCTGCTTGATGGATTTATTAGTGGTGATGGTGATAATGGTGTTAGTGATTAGTATTGGTGCTATTGTTATGGCAAGTTGTTAAATTAAGAGACAAGTAAAACAAACAAAAAATTAAAAGCAGAAAGAAATACCAACTGTCAGTTCAATCTGTCAACAGCTGAACATAAATGACCCTATTGAAATTTTACAAGTAAGCAATAAATTTTATCAGTGGCGTACATTTCTTCCGAACCCAAGAATTTATGGCCTGTACTGAAGTAACAAATTGAACTAGTATAGTATTTCCTTGCACATTACAAACAACACATTATAAAGCAATAAATTTAACGATCTTCCCATATATTTTGGCATACAACATAGGCATGCTTTTCATTAAAAACATCTGGCAGTTTTATCCGATTTGATTTTTGGAACATCACATATACTTCCGCTGATAGGAAGGAAATCAAATCAGACATGCAGCTAAAGATTCAGTAGTTTTGTTTCCTGTCACTGCTGATATACTGTGTCCCTTTGGCCATAAAACTTAACACTTGCTGCTCCAATTCACATAGCACTAAATATGTATTATGGGATATGTGCTCATTCTGTCATCAGCTGGAGCTATTTTATAATTGTTTCTAACATAGGCACAAGGCCAGAAATTTGGGGGGAGGTGTAAGCCTATTATATCCACTCCAGTACTTGACTGGTACTTTGTTTATCGAGACTGGAAGGATAAAAGGCAAAGTTGCCTTCAGCAGGATTTGAACTCAGAACATAAAGAGCAGGAGCAAATACTGCAAGGTATGACATTTTAACGATTCTGTCAATCAAATGTTTTGTTACTTTTAAGTGCTAAGTTCAACTCTTCGAGTGAGTACATCTTGGGGTGGGATTGTTTTCACGAGGCTGAATTCCCTTTGGTGCAGTGTAAAATGAAGTGTCCAGTGGTTCTTCAAAAACATAAACTTGAATTCCTTCTGTGAACCAAACTCAGGCAATTAAAAACCACACCAACGAAATTCTGAAATCAGCAGAACCATAAGATGGTTAATCTCTGTGCAACTGAACTGTTAGAGCAGCATCCAATAAAATGAAAATGCAAGAAGATCATGATTAATAGAATAGCTGTGGAAGACAGAATCAGTTGAGTAGCAGACAAAATGTTGTATATTTAGTTACATCCCTTTACCTTTTAATTTCAAATGACTTTTGACTTCATCTTTCTTGCGTCAATATAACAACTACCAGTAATATTTTGAAAATCGATTCAATTGACTATACTCCTCCCTTATCAATTTGTGGTCTTATACCAGTTTAAAAAGTCAATAATTGGTATCCTATTATATAACATGAATGGTAGATTTAACCTGAGGCCGGTTTAACATTACTGGGTGACTTTAGTGGAGTACACTCTCTTGCAAGCATTCAGTCTGAAAATAACACAAAAGTCATGGTTTCTTCATCCGTTCCACCCCCACTAGTATTGGAGGCCCTGCAAAAAGTCATGGGCACTGCCCTTCCTCCCCTAACTAAGCCATACAAAATCTATCTATTGGGTGCTATTATTATAATCTCTCTCTCTTGTAGGGCAGTGGCTTGACAGAATTGTTTGTGTGTTGGACAAAAGGCTTTGTGCTATTTGTCCCAGCTATTTACATTCTGAGTTCAAATCCTGCAGAGGTCAACTTTGCCGTTCATCCTTCCAGGGTCAATAAAAAAAGGACCAGTCAAATACTGGAGTCGATATAATCAACGTTTCCCCTCCTTTCAAAAATGTTGGCCTTGTGCCAAGTTAGAAATCACTATTATAATATTTTGTTATATGCCATCCAGACCTAGGCAGCTCTTCAATTGAACCTGTAGCTTTAAATAACTTTAAAGTTTGGTGAATGGGGACATGGCTAGGAGGGTTCTGATTTATTTCTTGTTTCAACCTTTTTAGATCAATGAATATTCCCTCACCTTTTGATAATGACATTTGTGTAAAATATATAAAACAAGATATTTACAACAAAATAGCAAAGATAGTATTAAAAATATATAAAAACAAAATTGTAACAAAATAAAAAATAAAACTGTTATGCATCATTTAAATACTAAAGGGACTTCTGAATCACTCTGTACGTTCTATAATCTAATTACATGGAAAGAGCTCACAGCTCTAGTTAAGTCATCCTGATCATTTGCAATTACATTGGTATATATTTATCAAATCCATCACCACAGTAGCTCTTGCTAACCAATTCCTTCAATTCTTTTTTTTTCTTTCTGAAAAGACACTACACTGAATTTTATCAAACAAACTTATCTATACTATCAAATCCCAATATATTATCAAACTGTGGATTGATTGGAATATTTGCCATTTTATAGGGCAAAACAAATATCCAGCCTGATTTAGTTATGGATAAATAATGATTTTACTCTTTACAAGCCTGAATATGTTGAGGAATTTTTTTCTTTTTTTTCTGTTTCAGTTTTGAAAAAAATATTGTTTTGAAATTTTATAATGATAATGGTGGTGGTAAAGATTTGTGATGTTTATTTCAATGATAGTGACAAAGATATCAATGGTAATGATGATGATTATGATGAAAATCATAGGAATAATAGTTGTGGTGGTGATGGCGATTATGATGAGGATGCATATGATGATGGTGATGATGATGATGATGATGATGATGATGATGATGATAACAACTATGTGCATGGTGATTATAATGATGATGGTCATGTCGATAATGATGAGTCATGTTGATAATGATCATGATTCGGATGAAATATATGATTATAATATTCAAACTTTTCCAGACAGAATGAACAATAATTTCTTTCATAGCAATTTTGATTTAGAATTTACCAAGCAAAGGACAGATAAAATATGAAAGTAGCTGAAATACAATAATCATTTCCTCTTACTCATTAATCATGACATTTTAGTTATACCCTACTGACAGACTCTACACATATGACAGCAGTGGAATTGAAGTTGTACATTGCAAGTTGCAATTAAATTTTTTTTTTTTTTTTGTTTTATATTTTTACTCTGTTTCTGTGATAATTTGTTGACTAAACCATATTGAAACAAAAGTGATCTGGGAGACTTTTAAATGGCATCTATTAAAATATTGGTAATTGCTTTCCAGAAATTCATGCATATTTTTTTTATTTTAGTTTTTGATTTGTTTAAAAATTAAAAAATATATAAATAAATAAATTCAGCACAAAGTCTCTTACTATCTCAATTTGAATATTTAAAATCCCTAAGCTTAAGATACCAAGTATTGTACAAATCTGAACCTGAATATATATATATGCATGTGTCTATGTCTGTGTGTGCATAATTTATGTTTTTGATAATGCTTTTGTGTTGATATGTACAATGTAACCATTTGCATAAGTGTAATTTAAAAAACAACAGGTGCAAATGACTAGTGTCAAGAAACCTTGTAAACCAGTGTAGGTGCTAATGGGAATTTTGTACATGCCGATTTGCTACTGCAGTCAACTTGTTAATTATAATTCCCCTCTAATCATTTTCATTTTAACCTCTGCATTTTCCTTGCTGGGTTGGATGGAGCTGCTCTGTAGCATATTGCCATTTGTTACAATCCTTTGTCATTCTCTGTTATTTTACATTGTAAATGACGAGTTTAAATATATTTTTTCTGGTGTGAAAAGATTGTCTTTGCACTATTCATCAATTTCCTGTAGCAGCAAGCTCTCCTTATATTAAAAAAAAATTCCTCATTTTTATATTGGAGACCAGTAGAACGAATGGTTATCAAAGGAGTCTTTGATCATGTATCTTTGTCCCCCAGGGTCTACTCTGACTGAACTGACAAGGTTAATATTCCAAGGCAACAACAGTTTCTTGTAGCTTGACATTCCACTACTGAGTCTCTCTGTCTATCTGTATTGCTTAATATTGTCATATGCCTTTTTTTTTCTTTGCTACTCTGCTGTCCATAATAGGATATGCATTCATAACACTTCGTCTGAGAGATTGACACCTTCAACTTATCTACTTTACTATCAACATCATAGTAGTATACTATGTTTGATTGTTCGGATTCGAGTAATTTTTCTAGTTTTCATGGTTGTTTGTTCTTTTTGTTTTGCTTTGTTTTTCACTTTTAAAAATTCACGTTTGAGTTTTTGAATTGATAAAATTTAAATATTTTCTTCAACTGTGGGGAATTGATTTAAAAAAAGGAATTAGATATTTTCTTTTTAATTCTTTTTATTGAATTTTGTTCCATGTTAAAATTTCAATATTTCAATTTGATTTCATTTTTTTTACACTGTTGTTTGTTCATAAAAAATATTTTAGTCTTTTCAAATGGAAAATAAAATAAAGCTTGAATCAGAATTCTTATTCCTAAGTGAGAAATAGACACACAAAGTATTATCAAAAGAATATGAAACAGTTTACTATCAAAGAAACATTTTATTTTTATCAAGAATCTATAGTTTGATTCTCACATCATCATAATCATCATCCTAATCATCATTTTAATATCCATTTTCCCATGCTAGCATTGAATGGACAAGTCTGTGGTATGTTATGATGTCATTTCTCATAATTCAACGTCATCTCATATTTGAGTCCCACCATCTTCAGATGTCTTCCTGTGTAGTTGTCAGTCTCCCACTGTTGCAGTTACTTTCTTCTATCAACACTCAGTACTCTTTCACCTACCTAGATGTCCATACCACCTGCTTCTCCTGTTACATCAGCTAATGTTTTTAAAGTTCACCTATCTTTTCATCTTACTTAAGCTCAGCCTTTCATGCAAGTTAACATATTACATCTAACAGATCATACTCAAACATATTACTCTCTACCATTCATATATCTTCTGCATCTAGAACCTTTTTCTCTCTGTGAAGTATATCACATTTCTCAATCATGCTTCACACAATTTGCATGTTGCTAACAAAAGCAGCAACTTCCTGAAATTTTTCACCTTTTTCTTACCTTGTTTACCATATTCTCATTATAACAACTTCTAGTATTAATTATGCCTCGTAGGTTGTAAAAACTTTGTACTTTTTCAAGTGAGGGTGACATATCTGAGCTGTCCACGAACTTCATATTATAAGTGCCCCTACTGTTAACCGTTCCTGTACAACTGGCATATCAAGTCAGTTTTTAGAAAGTCTAATGCATCCATTGCTTACAAATATAAATCTCTTTCCTAACATAGTTAACCCTTTTGTTACCATATTTCTAATGAAATACACTGCATATGATTTTCAATTAATTTTGAAAATAATCAAGAATTTGGAGGGATTTAGTAAAATAACTAAGTTTCTTGTTAAATTGTTGTTTGGAACATAACTTAACTAAGTTCTTACATAAAATTATAATGGAAGGTTAAAATTTAAATATGAACACTTGAAAACAAATAGTTATTTTATTATAGAACGAGGGGTGGTTTCGGGCAGATTGGTATCAAAAGGGTTAATGGGTAGTTATTTGTGTTACGAGCAACCATGTAAAGACTCCCTCCTTAGCTCAGTGTTATTAATGTTTAGTAAGAAGTGGTGAACCAGTGATGGAAATGGGATGGGGGAGAGATGGCATCCCCCCTACTTCTCAGTTTCCAGTTTATGTCCAATTATAGAGGCTTACAGCACCCCCCTCCTTCCCAACCTCAGCATCAAGGACCTTAGTGTATCCCTATTCTTAAAACCCATTTCCCAGTGTCTTTAACCATAGCTTTAGGTTGCACAATATTTTGTGTAGTCATTTTGAATAGATGCACCATTCACTATGACTATTAAAACTGTTGTCATTTCTGATGACATGGGTCCACTAGTGTATATGTGTGTATATATAGGCGCAGGCATGGCTGTTTGGTTAAGAAGTTTGCTTCACAACCATGTGGTTTTGGGTTCAGTCCCACTGTGTAGCACCTTGAGCAAGTGTCTTCTACTATAGCCTCGGGCCAACCAATGCCCTGTGAATGGAATTGGAAGACAGAAACTGTAAGAATCCTGTTGAGTGAGTGTGTGAGTGTGTGTGTGTGTGTGTGTGTGTGTGTGTGTGTGTGTGTGTGTGTGTGTGTGTGTGTGTGTGTG
>JAOPJM010379889.1:0-11476 GCA_027124095.1 Muusoctopus leioderma | reverse complement strand
AGTTTCCGTCTACCAAATTCACTCACAAGGCATTGGTCGGCCCGAGGCTATAGTAGAAGACACTTACCCAAGTGGGATTGAACCCGAAACCATGTGGTTGCGAAGCGAACTCCTTAACCACACAGCCATCTGCGCCTATGAATATAGATTTTTTTTTTTTTTTTTTCATTCCATGTGATACTGCACATCAGTTCATCTTTGGACAGTCTCAATAGCATATCAGCTTTTCTATGAGAAGAGGTTGATAGCCCCTCTCTCAACCCTTCTTCATTTCTGGAAAAAGGAACACTGGAAATGGTACCCCCACCTCCCCACTGACCATTCACACAACACAACGTAGCCGATTCTGAGAAAGGGATAGAGAAAGAGAGAGTGAGATAGCAGAAGAGAAAGAGAGAGAGAGAGAGGGAGAGAAGGAAAGAGAGAGAGAGGTAGAGGGAGAGAAATAGAGAAAGATATAGGGAGAGAAGGAAAGAAAGAGAGAGGTAGAGGGAGAGAAATAGAGAAAGATATAGGGAGAGAAGAATCAATCTCGGTACTTGACTGGTACTTTATTTATTTATCGACCCCGAAAGGATGAAAGGTAAAGCTGACCTTGGTGGTATTTGAACTCAGAGTCCAGAGAGGCGGAACAAATACCAACACTCTAACAACTTTGCCAATTTGCCACCTTACACATTGCATACTGTAGTCCTAGATACATGATGTCTGAAAATTGAAGAGATGGTCACGAATGGAATGTCTTTGATCACAGGTATGCTTGATTACAGGTATGCTTGATCACAGGTATGCTTGATCAGGTCTGACCTGAGGCTAAATAATTGTTTCTAATTTAGGCACAAGGCCAACAATCCCCAGTACTTGACTGGTACTTTATTTTATTGACCCCGGAAGGATGAAAGGCAAAGTTGACCTCGGTGGGATCTGAACTGCGCAGTGAGACAGAAAGAATACTGTAAGGTATTCTGTCCGACACACTAACGACTCTGCCAATAACAACAATGGAAGGAAGGACACATTAAATAATGTAGCCCGAGATACATCTCATTAAAATTCATAGCCTAAAGAGCCTGTAGATGCATAGTAAGAGACGCAACCTCCCCACCACCACCACCACTACCACCATCATTCTCAGTCATCAACCAGCCTCATGTTTTTCCACCACCTTCCTCCCTGCCCATTCCTTGTTACACAACCACCTCCTCCCTGCCCATTCCTTGTTACACAACCACCTCCTCCCTATACCTGTTTTGCCTGAGCTTTGTCCATGCATGACCATATTCACTAGAAGTGGTGTGTCACGGTGTCATGTTACACAGCCAAACACTAGAAGTGGTGTGTCACGGTGTCATGTTACACAGCCAAACACTAGAAGTGGTGTGTCATGTTACACAGCCAAACACTAGAAGTGGTGTGTCACGGTGTCATGTTACACAGCCAAACACTAGAAGTTGTGTGTCACGGTGTCATGTTACACAGCCAAACACTAGAAGTGGTGTGTCACGGTGTCATGTTACACAGCCAAACAACTTCATTTTCCCCGCCTTTTAACAATAGACAGAAGCGTTTCATGTATCACAGTCTTCCCAACAATTTATTTCTTAACGCACTTGTTGTTGTTGTTGTTGTTGTTGTTATATAACAGCAACAACAACAACAGCAGCAACAGGATGGAAGAACACAATGGACAATGGAGTCCTAGATACACAATGGCTGAAACAAAAAAGAATGCCTGGTATGGTCATGATTGGAACGTTTTTGATCATAGATCTACTTGATCAGAGCTGACCTGGGGCTAAACAACAACAAGAGCAAGAGGAAGGAAGGAAGGAAGGCCACATTGGACAATGTAGTCCCAGATACACTATGCCTGAATAATATATGGATGGTCACAGCTAGAACACCTTTCATCATAGTTCTGCTTTGATCAGGGACAACAACAACAACAACGACGACGACGACGACGACAACGACAACGACAACGACGACAACAACGACGACGACGACGACGACAACGACAACGACAACAACGATGATGATGATGACGACAACAATGACAACAGCAACAGCCAATTTGTAGCAAATCTAAATCAAACAGACAGCCAGCCGGTTATTACCCAACTTGGTAAATATCATATTTTATGTGATTGCCACCCACACCACCACCACCCACCACCCACCACCACCACCACTAACCCCTGCCCTTTGCTATTCAAAACGAAATGTGATACGGCATAATAATACATCATTGTGCGTGTGTTAGCGTATCGTATCGTATCGATGCTTGCAATTGAGAGGAGATGTGACCTGTGAGTTTTCTTTAGGTCAGACAGTTATGCATTGCATATATAACCATGATTCATTCATTCATTCATGGTCATGTGATGAAAGAACCTTCTGATAACACCATAATGAGGTAAACGTTTGAAGCAGGAACTGCAGCTTTAGCAGCGATGGATCAAGACGACCGTATGACATAAACACTTTCTATGTGTATCTGTGTATGTATGTATGTATGTATGTATGTATGTATGTATGTATGTATGTATGTATGTATGTATATATAAATATAAATATATATAAATATAAATATAAATATATATATCATCATCATCGCTTTTTACGTCCGTTTTTCCATGCTAGCATGAGTTAGACGGAGATTTTCTTGAGGCAGCATTTTACGGTCAGATGCTCTTCCTGTCACCAACCATACTGATTCAGTATATATATATATACACATGTATATATATATATATATATATAACCCATGCCAGCATGGAAAACGGACGTAAAACGATGATGATGATGATGAATATATGTATGTGTGTGTGCTTGTCACCTCTTGTCTTCATATTGTTATCACTTAAGCAGCCGGTGTCTATTGTGTATGTCCCACATAAATAATAGGTTCCGCAGCTTAGCTGTTCGGCAGGTGAAGATCAATGGACTAATTCCCATACTTAAAAATAAGTAAGGGTTGGCATCAGGAAGTGCATCCGGCCATAGAATACTGCCTCAAAAATCTTCATCCAACCCATGCCAGCATTAAAAAAAAAAAAAAAAGCAGACACAAAATCAATGATGATTAATAATAAAATTATTAGGCATCAAGGTTTTTTTGTTGTTGTACATCTACAACCTGGTCACTGTTATATCAGTGAACAGGTTGTAGACTTTAATAATATATATTATATTATACTATGAAGCAGATTATCAGTAACTAGGTCAGCGATGTACAAATGACAAAAGACCTAACAATATCTATTATCATTGATTTTTAACATAGGCACAAGGCCACACATTTTTGGTGAGGAAGCAGTCAATTATATCAACCTCAGTACTTGACTTTTACTTTATTTCATCAACTCTGGAGGGATGGCAAAGTTGACCTTGGGGTGATTCAGAATCAAAACCTAAAGAGGCAAAACTAAATACTGCTGGGCATTTTGTCCTATGCTCTAACGATTCTGCCTATGTGTCATATATATTTTATTATTACTAAATAATAATACAATAAAAGTGAATACAACAGTGTATGTGTGTTTTTAATGGCTACAGTGACTATCATAACGCAATTGTGAAATGATACCATTTTCCCTAAACCTAGTGTAGTAAACTTTGTAGTTGTTAATGGAGTATTAGTTCAGATTCTTCTGTGGGTAATAGTGTGTTCTTCACTAACAACACTAATAAATATTGACTATTCATGTATCAATGGGTGATTAGCCCTGTTGAGGTGAAATGGGAGTCATGGCATCCATATGTTTTTCCTACAGATGTTTAAAGTGAACATCTACGTCAATCTCACCCAGCTGGGAGGGCCTGCAAAGATTATAGGCAATGCATCCCACGCCCCCACCCTCCTCTGACAATCCCATGAAATGAATAAAATAAAATAAATAGCAAAGACATTGAAAGTATAACTGAAGTGAAATAAGTACAACTGGGAATTTCAATTGGGGTGTGGACCAGTAGCTTACCTTCTATTCCACAACACTCACTAGAGAAAATAAAAACCATTCCTATTTTTGTGATGAGTAGTTGGTAACAAGGCAAGTGGTGAGAGCCTATTACAAGAATACAAGTAAATATCTGAATTGACTAACATAGCCATCACAATCCAGTGTGGAAATTTTGATTAAATTATTGAAGAAGATAAGCAAATATTCAAATTAAAAATTGTAATACACAATAAATCTTTAATTACAGTTGTAGATAATTTCTGAACTTATCTACATCTGTAATGTTGAACTTTGCCAAGCAAAAATCCTATGTGGTACATTGATTTATTTTACACACTATACACAATCATATATCTTTTTCAAACTATGACCTCATATCTTTTTCAAACTTGCTTGTGCCCATAATTTTTTTCTCTATTTCCTTTATTTTTTTTAATTTTTTTTTTAACAGCATTATATCTTAACTACTTAAAACAAATCTGACATTCTTTTGTTAGGTATGTATTTAGGTTACCTATTTAATATAGATATCCTAAGTCAGCAGGAATTAAAGACTAGAAAAAGTTACTTTCAGTTTTTTTTTTAAATAAGAAAAAAAGATCCCCAAACTCTCATTGAAAAGCCTATTCAAACCAAATATAAGAGTGCTTTCTTTGATAGTTTCATATTGCAACTGAATGCCAATGATAAACAACCGTTAGTTGGTTCCATGTTATTGTTTCTTCTTCCTTTTTATTTTATCTATATATTCAACTTATATTTTGTGCTTCTCTTGAACAATATTTTCACACTGTTTTGAACAAATTATGTTACACACACATGCATGTAAATTAGTCTAGCAGTTATTTTTTTTATGCATGTAATCAAAAACATTTTGTTTCCACTAACTCAACTTTCAAACTGTCATATTTAAACTATGAGCCTTTTTATAAGAAAAGAAAAGAAAATACATTTTAGTAGATTATTAGTTCAAATAATTTGCCAACTGATTAAAAGTGGGTTAGATGCAATGATGGTTAATCAATGAAGATGTCTTCAGGGTTTTAGTGGTTGGAGATAGGAAGGGCATCCAGCTGTAGAAACCATGCCAAATGAAACATACGAGTGAGACGTGGGCCGCTGACCCGTCTAGGAGAGTGGTGACTCCAATGAGGAATCAACGCAGGCAGAAATCACCCGTCCAACCCATGCCAGCATGGAAAGCGGACGTAAATTGATGATGATGATGATGATATATATATACCATTTATTTCAGGAAAAGATGTTTACTTATACCTTTTCATTATATTCAGAACACTTTGTTTTAGTACATCATTCAACAACATTATCATAGTACACTAATAATCAACAACAACAATAATACCAACTAAATTAAGAGCCCCTTGGAAATGAGATTTGAACCTTAATGTTGATAGTAGTTTTTGGTTTATTTTTCTACTAATTAAGTATAACATATCAAGAAAAATCCTCTCAATCTTCACTGATCAAAATGTATAAATAAGGAATCATGAAGCATATTTCTCTTTGATTTGTTTTATTTGATTTTAATAAATTATTGTATATCTCCTATTTTTCACATGTATTTTTCTACTTCAGTATTCAGTACAATGTTGTACCACCCACCTAAACTTCATTGAATTTGCTTGTTTTTCTCCTGTGTTTTTTACTAGACCACATACTAAAAGCTTTGTTAAATCCTTTATCTCTAACTTGATAACCCCCTAGCACTCTCTTCCTATCCAAGTTTTCCCACCAAAGACAAAAGTTTAAACTGAACAACAAATACTATGCTTCAGCCTAGGAGAGCCTGAAGGGCAATAGGTATTGCTCTTCCTCCTTTATAAAATAATGTTTCTTGCTGTTGGTCAACATTTATCTAACATTCTCTGATATTTCTTATAGATTTCTTCCATAAATTTGATATGAATTTTGTTCTATTTTTTAAAAAATTATCCATTTTTTCTATGCAATATATAGAAAAGGGATAAATTTATAACTATTTGGTTTTAGAAAAGAACAAATTACAATTTGGTTACATTTATTTTTAGTGTAATCATCATCATCAGTTTTACGTCTGCTTTTCCATACTGGCATGGGTTGAATGGGTTAGTTTCAACACAGCACCTCTCCAAAGTCCTTTGTCATAATCCTCTATGAGGGCTCAGCATCCTGAGATCAGCCCTTACCACTTCTTCTCACATCTTCAGTCTTCTTCTTCTGCAGGTTCTTTCTACTTGCATCGTTTAGAACTTTTTCACCCAACTATCATTCTTGATGTCCATACATTGCATTCTTCTCTTGTACACTTCAGTGGATACCTCTGATTCTCAATTTCTCTCTCAGCACACTTGTTCATGCATGCTGGTGTTACACATCAGCAGAGCATGTTTGCTTCATTTCTTTCCAGCCTTTGCATATCCACATTCAGCAACCATGTCTAAACCCTGCAACATAGCACTTCGCACACAAGAATCATACAGTCTGCCCTTCACTCTTAAAGAGAAGCTCTTTATTGCTCCCGGGACTTTTTCCACTCCATCCTTACTCTGGCTACTATATTTCCGGAACACCCACCTCCACTGCTAATTAGGTCACATAGGTAACTGAAGCTATCAACTACTTCTAGTGGGCCTTCCGAGAAGTTGAAAGAATTAATTTTTGTGGTCCTGTTACTGCTAACTATTCCTGTTCATCTCTTACATATAAAGTCCTCTGTCAGCCTGCCTGCATCTTTTGTGTACCCATTGATTGTATTGGTACACAGTATAGAGTTTTTACCTACTCCATTTCTGCATATTGTGTATAGCCACTTCCCTGTTGATAGTAGGTTTCGGTTTACTTTTCTTCTAATTAAAACTTTTGTCTTTGCTAAATTGACCTTTAGGTCCCTCAATTCTAGACAACGCTTTGGCTATGAGAACTAGATCATCAGAATACAGAAGTTCCCACAGGCAACCAGTTTTGAATGCCTCTGTTATAGCCTGGCGAACTATAATAAATAAGGGGCTGAGAACCAAGCCCTGATGGACACCTACATCATCGTTTTTTACCTACATGCTAAATTTCCTGCTGAGCTCATTGCTAACTCTTGCTTTACTGACAGCATCCCTGTACATAGTTTGCACAGCCCTCACAATCATTCCTATACCCCCAGTTTTCTTAGCAAACACTAGATTACAGAGCATGGTACTCTGTCAAAAGATTTCTCCAAGTCGACGAATGCTAGGTATAGTGGCTTATTCTTGGCTAAGAACTGCTCCTTTAGTTGCTGTGATATAAGTGACATGACAAGGGGTACAAGTGGGCAACGGAAGTGATGTGAGCAAGCGGCCGGTTCCAGTGATCTTCACGTGGGGACAGTTGGCGAAGAACACGTGCTGGAGGAGAACTGATGGAGTAAGCTGGGAAGATATGGTGAGGGAGAGGGCAGTTGCTATAATGAGAGACATTGTGGAAAGGGTGAAGAAAGAAGACCCAGTGAGAGGGAGCTGGTATGTGCCTAAGTCGGAGAATGGGGTCATATGGTGTGACGTGAGTAGTATAGTAATGGGGGTTGTTTTGGACTACAATCACATTAACGTAGCCAAGTTAGATGATGTGTTGAAGGGCATGAATTTGGCTTTGAGGTGGGGCTTGTGCAATATTGAAATCTGGACTGATTTGGCTACTGTGCTTAAATGGGTGAGATCAGTGATCACCGATGAGAAGAGGGTTTGAATGAAAGGAGCTGCAGACATTCTCACCAGGGTGAGGAAAACCTGGTTGGAGGTGCCAGAGGATTCAGAGAGTGGAGTAGGTGCAGTGTGCTGTTTGGGAAGCCTGGAGTTGAAGAGGTTGCACAGCATGCATCATATGGGGGTGGATAGATCCCTATTTCTGGCCAGAAAAGTTGACCCTGGTGTCACCAGACAAAGTGTTCAAGTTGTGACAGGTGTCAGTCGATTTACCCCACACCAAGAGTACATGAGATGGGGAGAATTCGGGTTGGAGGCAACTGGAAGAGACTGGCAATAGATGTGACACACTATTGGCAAGGGATGTATCTCTGTATGATTGACTGCGGACCTGGTTGAGTGGCTATATGGAGAGAAATTAAGATGAACACTGCAGTTGAAATTGCAGGGGTACTCAATGAAATATTCTTGGAGAAGGGCCCAGTGGATGAAGTGCTGATGGACTACAGTGCTGCATTTTGGTTGGAATTGCTAAAAGACATACTGAATAGGTGGAACATCAGGCACTACTTTAGAGCTGCATATACACTGAGTGGGAATGGAATTGTAGAGAGACACCATCGAACAATTAAGGCCATGGCCAAAAGGGAGCATGTCACCCTGATTGAGGCAGTGTTCTGATACAACATGTCACCCAGGTCAGGGCAGGCTGAGGAGTCGGTGCCGCAGAGATCAGTATGGGTGGAGACAACCAAGCACAGCACCAATGTGCGTTGAGGAAGGGGAAGGACCTGGATCCATCCAGATTGGGGATGAGGTTTGGGTCATGCTGCACCTTTCAATGAGGGAAAGGAAGAGTGACAAGTGTTACTTCCCAGAATAACATTTCAGTTGATGGAATGCTGCGTCATGTTTTGGATGTCCATAGGGTTCTCAACTCATTGGACAATGAGACTGGGGATGATGGACATGAAGGGGACGATGGACAACCGGAGAGAGCGACATCCTCCCAAGTGGACAAGTGACTATGAGATGGCATGAAGGGGCGAGATCTGGCTGAATTCTTGACTGTAGATAGTTGTATATAGAAATAGAAATGTTATTTTTTGTTTGTTTATTGTTTGGCTCATTGGTTTGCTGCTGTGTGAGGTAATCTTTAGATCGAGGCAGGGTGCATGTGATATAAGCAACAGCCATGGGAGAGTGGCACGACAAGGGGGATAAGTAGGCGGAAGTGACACGAGCAAGTGGCTAGTTCTGGCAATCATCACGTGGGGGCAGTTGGTGAGGAACACGTGCTAAACTTGGGCGGTATCTAAGCTGATTAAGTTTGCTATAACTCTCTCTGCCATTTTCAGAGCGAGTTATATAAACTGATGACTTAGTCCATCAGTTTAACGCCTCTGTAATTACTTCTTTCTAAAGCATCTCATTTACTTTTGTAGCAGTTCATAATGCTGTTGATATGCCAGTCATTGGGGATGACACTACTCTGCACTCCTTGATTGACTATGTTAGTAACCAGTGCATGTCCAACTTTGCAAGATATTTTCAGTATGTTGTCGACTATCCCTGATGGGTTTGCTGCTTTCCCTGCCTTCATATCCTGAATGGCCCTTTCTACCATAAAGTAATCAACCCCAATAGCTGGTCCTTCCGCTGGGCTCACTTGGGTTAACCCTTCTTTTTCCTACAAATTCTCCTTATTCAGCAACCACTTGTAGTATTGTTACCATGCCTCTTTCTTCTCAGTATCAGTGAGGGCGAGTGTGCCACTATCATTCTATACACACTTTTTGACAATCCAGAATACCTCACACCTCTGGTTCTCATTGCGTTGATAAACCTCTTACATTCAGCTTTCCCGCCTCTCTTCTAGCTACCTGGTTGTGTTCCTTGCTCCTCACTTTTCTCCACTCTTTCCAGGCCTGTCTTTTAGCTTTCTTAGTTCTATCTACTGTGCTAGTCCACCACCATATCACCTCCACTTAGCTACCTGGACCTAGCTCCATCCACAAATCTGGTCTGTGGATCGCTGTAGATTGTCTTGCGGGAATACCCTGTTGTCCTCTATCTCCTCCTCCCTCTCATCATAGGCATTGCATAGTACTTCTTGGAAGTTACATACAGTAATAGGATCTTTTAGCTTTCTTCTCTAGTTTGTCTTTTACTTCTGAGTCCTTCTAGCTCTTATCCTGAGGTCACTAATTACTTCTAGTCTGTGTTGAGTGGTACATTTTTCACCTGGGAAAGACTTAGCATTCATAATCAGCTGTCTGTCCTGTTTCCTGGTAAGTATAAAGCCTATCTGGGTAGTGTGTTTCCCTGATTGGCAGGTGATCAGGTGGCTAACTGGCTTTCTGAAGTTTGTGTTACAAATGGTTAGGTCATTTGCTTCACAGAATTTCAGGAGCCTTGATCCCTCTTCATTTCTTGTATCATGGCCATATCCTCTATGTACATCAGAGTAGCCATCCCGGTGTTGTCCAATATGTCTGTTAAAGTCACTAACCATGATAAGGAGGTTGCTGTTGCCTGTTTTTGAGGTAGTCTGCAAGAGGGACTCATAAAACAGCTCCTTTCGCTCATCTATCAATGGAACATAAAGCAAAGATCACTGTTGCTGTCATGTCACCTCTGACTAGTCTAAGCTGAATTATTCTGTTACATACTCTAATTACCTTGATTACTGTCTCTATCCATTTCTCTACTAACAGCATACACTCAGAAGAATTTGTACATGTATTCCTTGCCTCTGAGGAGTCTGGCTGAGGCTCCTCTCCATTTCATCTCTTGTACACAGCATACATCTACACGCCTCAACTCTAGCATCTCTACAATCTCTCTAGATCTACCTTTCATCATACCAAAATTAATAGTGGAAGCTCTGAAAGGAAGAGAGTTTCCACTAGTGGTATTGGGTGAGATGATCGCTGTCCATTTGCACCTGAATGGAAAAGAGTTGGTGATGGTGGGATTGTTTGATAAAAGTTGAGGAGTGCTCACACCTAACTACCCTACTATTGTGAACAGCACTAACATGGTAAGTGTTAGTCCTGTATATGCAGTTAGTGTTTTTAATTGAATTTGTGACTGCCATGTTTTTGGCATGTTTATATTAATGGCTAGATACCCTTCCTATGACCAACCATTTTACAGGTGCATTTTATTGTGCCACCTGCACTAAAGAGATTGTCTGTCAAGACTTAAGTGTCTGCTCTACATCATCATTATCATTATCATCATCATCATCTTGGCATGGGTTAGATGGGTGATTTCGGACCGAGTCAGATCCTGATTTGGAGTCACCACTCCCCTAGATGGGCTGGCAGCGCATGTCTCGTTTTCTATGGCTGGATACCCTTCCTATCATCAACCACTTTACAGAGTGTACTGGGTGCATTTTATCATGGCACCAACACTAAATAGGTTGTCATGTCCAAGACACGACTAAAGAGTTCTCTCTACCTTAGGTTGTTTCTGTTCGATCGTTAAGCACTTTACAAAGTGTACTGGGTGCATTGTATTGTGGCACCAGCACTAGAGAGGATGCCTTGTCTCTTGCAGGCAACAGAGTCCTCTCTACTCTACATAGTCTCCGTTCTTTGAGAGTAAACATGACCTGAGAGTGTAAATAGAAGGTTAGTGATATAAGAGAGGGTGAGGGGAAAGAGTATAAATATGGGTGTAATAGGCAGAGATTGGATGAAATCTATGCAATTTTTCTTTTGAAGGAAAGAGTAAGAGTATGCATGTGAAGGGGAAGTAGTTAATACAGGAGGGGGGGGGGGGGAAAGGGGCGGAAGCAGTGATTACGGGGGGGGGGGGGGGATGAGGGGG
>JAOPJM010379785.1:0-11476 GCA_027124095.1 Muusoctopus leioderma | reverse complement strand
ATGTCACAACTCGACCAAAACTAAATATTGGATAATATTATTCGTAGAAATCCAACTTCGCTAAATCCCAGAAATTGACACTCATTAAAACACTAGAAACAAGATCCAGATGACCCCAGTTACCTATCACTATTACCCCGCTAATCAAATGGTTAAGAAGCAGACTAAAAATTAACCCAGACCAATCCCCGACAACCAAAGAACCATACAAGAACCAGGATCACTATAAAGGACGACATTGACATATACAAATAAACAATCACAAATAAACATAGACATCCCATTGTCAGCTGCCAATCGAAAATCCCTATGGTTTCAGCACTTGGGCAGTACCATTCAATCCGACGGTGTCCACAGCGCCAAAAATATGTAACAGACAAAAACAAACAAACCAACAAAAAAAAAGTACTAAACATAATTAATAAAAACAAACAAACCGTCACTAAACAATGTTACCAACCACACAAACCAATAGAAATACTATTTAAACCAAATAAAAATCCAAAATTCCTGCTAATGTAAGCTAACATCTCCTAATAACCATTAAACAATATAAATAGATAAAAATGAAAAACCGACATAACCTCCTAAAGATTATAAAACATACTAAATTAAAAACGAATAAATCGTCACTAAACTGAAGTTACTTAACATACAAATTAAATTAAATAAAAAATAATTAAAAACAAAATTACTAAAACCGTATAAAATCCCAAATCCTGTTAACGTAAGCCAACATCCCTTAATAACACTGAACTGATAATTATAATAAAACGTATGTTAGAATGAATAAACTCGCCCTGAATTAATGCTAATTAACAGCCAAAGTTTATCAGGTAATCTAAAATTTTACACATGCTAATGTAAGCAATGATCCCTTACTAAATATTTTATATATATATAAGTTTTGAGCTTTCAGAAACAAAACTCTAGATCATCTGATGACATCCAATATGCTTTTCTTATAAGGAAATATTTGATTCTTTAAACATAATCTTCATTTAAATCAATTTCCTTTTATTTATTCAATCCACTTCTTCATTTCAAATCATTGAGAATTGTTGCATTTGCGATTATATTTGCAATATATATAGGCATGGGTGTGTAGTTAAGAAATTTGCTTTGCAATCACACTGTGTGGCATTTGGCAGAAGAAACTGCAGAAGCCTGTTCTCTATCTCTCTCTGTCTGTGTGTGTGTATGTGTGTGTGTGTAATTTAGATATTATAAAATATGCCAAGATTCTTTGTAAAGGGTTTTACTTCTGGATAACATACCTACTGCTAACAACTAAACTATTAATTATGATTAGTATCATTTATTGCCCAAACATGGAAACAGAATATTGTACCTAGTATAAAAGCACAGCACAATGTCTATATCTATAGTTGGACTTGTGACCATGTGGTCAGTAATCCATCACCTTAACTCACAGCCACATTATTTCACATCTTTCCACCACTACTTCACAGCTACTTGCTTTACTGCTAGATATGTAGAACAGGAGTTCAGTGTTTTTTACTTAAACACAGTTCATTGCCAGACAGAGTAATGCAAACTCACAACTCTTCATCTCAGTGGACCAAATTGTAACATTGCAGCTTCTGGAAACATTTATTTGAATTCATGTAAACCTGTTAAAAAATTACTACAATACAAAAAGCTGAATTACTACAATAGTCCTTCTTGTGAGATGTATGATTAATCACATCGGAAACAGGGAGATTAGGAGAAGCAGATCTATTAAATAGCAATGCATACTTAAAGTATGAACAAGATAATTCAGACACTACTGTATCTATTCATTTTTATGAAGGAGTTATAGTAAACTTGTGTTTTCTGTAATTTAAATATGTTAATGATATATCTGTTAGTTTGCTTTAGATAAACATATTTAAGCCAAACTTGAAGTATAAATGATTTTGGGAATAAGAAAATAAAAGGTATCTATTTCAGAAAATGGTAGTGTTACGGAAACAATAACAACATAGTCAGAAATGTGAGTCTAACTTAAGTAATTTCTTACTTAGGCACAAGTTGAGGAATATAGTTAATTGCATAGACTCCAGTATATTACTGGTACTTATTTTATCAACTTCAGTGAGATGACAAAAATCACTCCTGACATAATTTAAACTTAGAACCAAGGAGAGTAAAGCTAAATATGGTAATGCAGGCATGGTTGTCTGGTTAAGAGGTTCGTTTTGTAACCATGTGGTTTCGAGCTGTATCCTACTGCATGGCACCTTGGGCAAATGTCTTCTACTATAGTCTTGGGTTGACCAATGCCTTGTGAGTGAAATTGGTAGATGGAAAGTGTGTGGAAGCCCATTGTATATATATATATATATATATATATATATATATATGTGACTTTACTATCTATTTATTCAGCTATTTGCAAGTCTACCGAGGTGGCTTTAGGCTAGTTTCATTGTTATAGTGGTATGATATTCTACCTATCGAACTGTTGTATCATGTGGATAATAATATCGCCGATCCGTGTTAACGTAGATTGATTGTTACATACAGGGCTGATCGTAATATCTATATACGCTGGGCAATGTCCTAGTTTCGGCTACTTTAACTGAATTATATATATATATATATATATGTGTGTGTGTGTGTTTGTCTCCATGTAGTCTTCATTATTGACATCGCTTAAGCAACTGGTGATGCTTGTTTATGTCCACATAAACAATAGGTCCCACAGCTTAGTGGTTCAACTGGTGAAGAACAGTGGAATAAGTCTTTTACTTAAAAATAAGTAAGGGATGGTGTCAGGAGGGGTATCCAGCCATAGAATACTGACCCCAAAAAATCTCGTCCAACCCATGCCAGCTTGGAAAAGTGGACATAAAAATGATGAATGATGGATTTAGAAAGGTGCTCAGTTGTCTCTCTACCAAGTCTAATTTAATTAGTAAAATGTTGGACATTATAACTAAGAAAATACATTTAGTGATAGTTTGTATTATATGAAAGAGAGTCTGTTGACTGTAGGAAATTCTGTTAATTCCATTGTTGTAATCTGATGAATACTTCAGAATATATTAGGTATTGATCTCACTAAGGCTTACTTTTTTCGTGTTTCCTAAATCCATAATTTTCTATTTCTTTTGTGGTTCTTTTTTTTATTCTTCTCCATAATAACATAGTTGTGCAATTTCAGACATTTGAAGCTTTTTCTTTTATTTTTCTAATGACAGTACCCTTAATATTTGCAACTGTGAAGATGGCAATAATTTGAATGATACATATAGTATAACATGCCTTGCCAGGGAGAGCAGAATGAAATAGATGTAACAATTATTCAACTAATTATTTGCCGTAAAGCTCTTACATGATATTTGTAGATATGCTCATCCCATGACAGTAAGGCAAGGCAGATTTTATGTTGAAATCTCTCTGGCTAGCTGCATTATATATTTTGAAAACATTTCTAAAATTGATTTACTGAATTTTTCTCAATTTTATTTTTATATTTAATTTACTATTGATCAGTTAAATTTACATATAAAAATATTGATTGGTTTTTCTTATTACTAACTTTTATTTATCTTAAATGTTAATTTAAATGTCAAAATGTTTGTTATATTACACAGTTCGTAATGCTTACTTGAATGTTTTGTAAACAGAAAAAAATATATATAATAGGTTTGCAACAACAGATTTTCTGCTTCCACTTCAGCATCATCACTTCTTTAGAGAGATGTTATAGATGTAGAATTTGCCCAACATTTTCTAAATACTGAATAATATATTAATGAATAACTCCAACAAGTTTTAATAGATATCTGTGCCAGAATGCTATATGAGAAGGAAGGATATAACAAACTATTTCATAACATTTAGAGAATTCATTAAGAGGTAAAAATCTCAAAATGGTACTATACTTTTAAAACATATTTTAATGTATCAATATTTTTACCTTTTAAATGAGTTGTGAGAATACCATAATTGATGGAGCACTGAACTAAGTGTTTTCTTTCATCCTCCATCAAGTCTCACTGGGTTTCAATTTGCTTTTCATACTTCTGGGATCTACAAGATAAGCACTAGTAATAGTAATATACTGGTTAGGGTATTGAACTCACGATCATAATGTCATGGGTTCGATTCTCAGATTGGGTGGCACGTTGTGTTCCTGAGCTAGGCGCTTCATTTCATGTTGCTCCAGTCCAAAATGAGTAGTCGCCAAAAAATACAGTGAAGCTTCTGTCAGGACTTGCAACCAACAGGTAGTATTCAGCAACGGAAAAACCAGTGGAAACATAAGTTTCCTTGGTTTGATTAGGAAGATCTGCTACGATCTTCTGATTGATTAAAAAAAAAAAATCTAAAAAATGTGCAACTTTGTGTGCAGTCAAAAGAGCTCAAATTATTACAATTTTAGTTGATCAGGATAGCAATATTATGGAGCTTTTCAGGGATTTTAGTAAAATATCAGTGATATATTTTTTTTATATACAAATATAATGTTCTTCCTTTATGGGGCTTTAATGATGAATACATTCCCTTGATATTATTTATATAAATTATAGATTTATATAAATAAATTATATTTTATTTGAATTGATAGGCTTACCAAGTAGAACCAGATTCAGGCATCTCGTTTTGACATATCTGATTTATGTATATCTGCATAAAATGATTTAATATATTGTTATAATGTTATTCGTTTAAATATGTTTAGCTAGCCATATTGTGCATAATACTTTGCTAAGATGCTTTGGTAAGATACTTAGATAAGTATTCATTGGTAAAATAACAATACTTAGAGGAAAGCTGGCTGCTTTCATTGAAATATATAATTACAACTAGTATTTGTGTTAAAGTCCATTGCTTTTGTAAGTTTCTTTATTGACCACCCTACTTTTCTTTACTTTTTTTAAAGTAAAATCTAACATATGTAAGAAGACACATTTATATTATTATAGAGCTAATAGGTAAATGAGGAGAAATCTTTAACTTTATATCGAAAGCTTGACTTGATAGCTCATTTATGAAAATTTTATAGCCTTTCAACTGTGTCTGTCTCAAATATATTACACATTTGAATAAGGTATAAATTATTTCCTTGCTTTTGTTTCATTATTGATTTACTGATTCAGCTATTATTAAGTCCTGAAAATTCCACAGTACTGTGTTCTGCTACTTGGTAAGGCACCTGATGGTACTTGCTTTAACTCTTAACATCCTGTAGGACACAGTTCCACACGATACCACATCATCAAATTAATATAAATCAATGAACTGTATATATGGTGAAAGTGAAATATTTTTGTGTGAAAATACCTCAGACACCTGTGTTTCTTACCTGTAAATTTCATAATAAATAAACTGCAAAAAGCCCATTTTTAAGCATTTTCTGCTCAATCATTACAAGAAAATTTACAACAGGATGTTAAGAGTTAATGTTGATTTTAAGGATGCTAATGTAAAATTAATATAAGGCTGTTAATGTTATGTAATAAATTGTGTTGTATATAAGGCTACCTTCTTTTCTTATCATATGTGGTAGGAAATCAAGATGGTGTTGTGGTATAAGTGGGGAATATAGAACAAAAAAGGTTAAGATACACTGGTCTAGAACTTTACTGGGTTTCAATCCGTATTTATTTTTTATTTTTTACCACAGCCTGAAGATGCTGTAAAACTTTCACATCAGAAGTAAAAGTTCACCAGTTCAGTATTACTCCCAGTAGATTGTGTGTGTTGACACCTGAAAATGAATGGAGAAGATATTGTATGATCTGTTAGAAATAGCAGCCAAATCCCCCTCATTGCACCTACCATTTTATAGAAGGAGAGTAACATTGGATAATTTAGTCCTAGATACACTATCTAAAACAAAAGACATGATAGTCACAGCTGGAATGCCTATGGTCATAGGGCTTCTCAATCATGACTGACCTGCAGCTAAACAATAACCATACCACCACTAACAAAACCACATCAAATACTAATGGCACCACCACCACCACCACCAAGAGTGACAATGATAGTGGCAATTTCTTAATTAGGTATGGGATGTAGAGTGGTGGTGGAGAGTTAATAATTGTGGTTGTGATGTTCACTTTCCCTTAGAGGTTTGTACTTTCTATCTACCGAGAATTGCTATATGATGGAGAATATGATTGCATTCATTAATTTACCATAGCAACAGCATCATTAATGCCACCACCACCATCATTATCATCATCGTCATTGCAATCACATGAATGAACAACTTTATCACATCACTAACATCAACATTGTCAGTAATGACTATGAAGCCATTATCATCATTAACACTATTATTGCCATTGTCACCATTATCGTCATCATTAACACCATTATTGTCATTGTCATCATTAACACCATTATTGCCATTGTCATTGTCATCATCAACACTATTATTGCCATTGTCATCATCAACACTGTTATTGCCATTGTCACCATTAACACTATTGTTACCATTTTCACCATATCACCATTAACACTATTGTTACCATTGTCACCATATCACCATTAACACTATTGTTACCATTGTCACAATTATAATCACCACCAACACTATTATTACCATTGTCACCATTATCATCATCTATACCATTATCACTATCAAAACTATTATTGCCATTGTCACTATTATCACCATCAACATCATTATTGCTATTATCACTATCAACACTATTATTGCCATTGTCACTATTATCACCATCAACATCATTATTGCTATTATCACTATCAACACCATTGTCACTATTATCACCATCAACATTATTATTGCTATTATCACCATGAACACTATTATTGCCATTGTCACCATTATTATTTACACCATCATCACCATTATTACCATTGTCACCATTATAATCACCATCAACGCATTATAGCCCTTGTCACTATTATCGTCATCCACACTATTTCCATTGTAACCATTACCACCATCAACACTATTATTGCCATTGCCACCATTATCGTCACCATCAACACATTATAGCCCTTGTCAGCATTATCAACATCCACCAACTTTCTGGATGTCATCGGTGACATCAGTGGCATAGATGTCATCGTTATTGTCATTTATGTCATTGTAAATGTTATTGTCATCATTAATATAGTTACTACCATTGCCATTTTATTGTGAAATTCCATATTATACAAAATATAGCTTCAAAGTTATTATCTGAAGATACATTATCTGAAGAGTAAATATAATTGTTGTAACATTTGTGCTTTATATATATAATTATTTTAACCATAAGTATTCTATAGGATCTAGTCTTCCTCAAAACTTACACCAACACTTTTCACCTTGCTTTGGAATTCACTTTTTCTATATCCGACATTTTTGTCAGTTTTCTAGACATTTTTGTCGCGTCCTCCAGTCCACTTCTGTATACTATAAGCCTATTGATTCCCACTTGTATCTTCACTATTCTTCCTGTCACCCCCCACCCCACTAAATCCACTTTCCCATTCTTCCAATTCCTCCATCTCCACTGACAGTGCAGCAAGGACTCTGACTTCCATTCTAAATCGAAGGAAATGTGACACTTCTTTGATCATGGATACCCTCATTTTGTTGTTGTTGCCACACTACACCGAACCAGAGCTATCAGCCATGCTACTGCACTCTTAGCAGGCACACGTATGCCAGCAGGCACGACTCCCCTATCTTTTACCTTCCACCTGGCCACTCTACCATTAAAACACACACTACTTCGTAAGTTTGGCTCTCTACTCTCTAACTCTGTAACCCCCCCCCCAATCTTTTCCACACCACCTCTTCTCTCCTTCGCTAATCACTCTACAGAGTTTAAGTGTATTTTATCGTGGCACCAACACTAGAGTGGTTGCCTTGTCCCCTGCAAGACTAAATAGTCCTCTCTACTCTACATTGTCTCCATTCTTTGAAGGCAAACATGACTGAGAGTGTGAATAGAATGAGAGTAATGGATGAGAGGGCAGGAGGGAAAGAGTATGGGTGTGATGGGGGAACCACTTCGTCCATGTCTTCATAAGTCACTCTTTTCCACAGGATCCACCCACTTAAAGTGCTCGGCACGTTTTTATACAACTAGCATCCTTTATATGCATCACATGTCTGTACCAGTGCAGTCTTCTCTCATGCACACTACATGTGATTCCTATTACATCCAGCTTTTCTCTCAGCTCATTTGTGCTCTGTAGCTCATGCACACTAACATTACACAACCAGCGGAGCATGATCATTTTTATGTGTATGAATGTGTGTGTGTGTGTGTGTGTATACTGCATTTACTTGAGTATAGTGTGATCTCGAATATAATGTGATCCATGAGTACAGCCATAGTTATTGATATTTTTTAAGAAACCAATGTAATATCGCTGCAAATTTTAAAACGCATAAAACACAAAATCTATAAAACTAAAACACAAGCGCTAAAACTGGTGTAGTTCCTGCTTTAAAAAATAAAAATAAAAAATAATAATTAAATAACCACTTTTAAACAATAGAGTGTATAACCACACAACTGCCAGCGTGCTAACAGAATTAGCAATGTGCCATTGGATGTATTCACTAACACATACGGTGTTTCATAGCCGAAGGCAGTGAAGTATATGCATTAATCATTAGATGTCTCGGGACTGCTACCTTTGGTACCTTCTTTTTTACCAGTTTATTGTTTTGTTTATTCCTTTTTTTTAATATTAAATTTCTTGCATTGTACACGATTAAATACGGTGTGTGTGCATGTGTGTGTGTATCTTTCAGCGACATATATCATCAAAAGATGTAAACATCAGTGAGAAAAATAATAAAGCGGTGCCTTTCAACTAAAAATATACCCTGTAGTATTTGTTCTGCCCGAGTTGCACAGACACTCCCTTGAAATTCTCAATATTATAAATGCTAGAAATAGCAAGCAAATCTCCCTCAAATCACAACCTATCATCTTAAAAAAAAGAAAGAAAGGCACATTGGAAAATATAGGCCCTCGCATACAAAAAGATGGGATATTCATGGCTGGAACACCTTTGACCATGGATTTGCTTAATCAGGACTGACCTGGGGTTAAACAACAACAGCAGCAGCAGCAAAGTACAATGCATAATGAGTCTCTATGCAGTTGTTTGACTCGCTAGAAACAGCAGAAAAATATCCTTCAAATCATACCCTACCATCTGAAAAAAAGGATACATTGGATAATGCTGTCCTAGATATACAAAAAGATGAGATGGTCATGGCGGGAACGTATTTAATCATTGGCCTTCTCGGTCAGAGCTAACTTGGGGCTAAACAATAACTCAGGATTCAAAACCATGGTTCTTTAACTGTAAAGCTAACCTTGATACAATATTGAAATGACTTCTTGCAAAAGGGATTGAACTTGCAGCATTATTTTTTTCTTTCAGTAGTCTAGTGTCTTGCTCAGTAACCACACATACATATATAGGAAGGGCATCCAGCTGTAGAAACCAAGCCAAACGAAACATGTGTGAGGCGTTGTCCCCCGACCCGTCTAGGAGAGTGGTGACTCCATTCACAATCGACGCGGGCTAAAATCACCCATCTAACCCATGCCAGCATGGAAAACGGACGTAAAATGATGATGATGATGATATACATATATATACATATATATATATACATACACACACGTATATACATACATACATACCCATATACACACATACAAATACATATATATATATACACACATATATACATATAATAAGTTGATTAGGAAGAGTAATGACCATAATCTAGCTAATATGACTAATCAAGGAAGAAAAATGATGCTAGCAGTGACGGTGACAATTATGACAGGGGTGTGATTCACAATGGTTGTAATAATAATGGCAGTAATAATATGACTGTTAAAAATGGTACTACTAATAATATTATTAATTGTAATAAACGCAATGATAGAAAGAATTGGAATAGAAAATTAACATGGTATAATCCACCCTTCAATTTAGTAGTTAAAATTAGGATACTGAAACTATTTTTCTCAATGTTAAGAAAAAACTTCAACCCACAGCATAAATACTACCAAATATTTAACAGTTATGCGGTCAGACTTCCTTATTCCACAACACCAAACCTAGCCATGTATATAGCAGCATCTAACAACTACAAACTAAATAGAGATGAAAAACAAAATAGTATACACCATTACAGAACTACTAGTAATAGTACCGACATGGACAACATTAAACCTAACACTAATAACAATGGACCAATAGTAAAAGAAATGGTAATAAATCATATAGTATACACCAAAATAAGAGCAGCAATAATGACAGATGTATTCATATTAGAAATAGTAACTCTAGTAAACATAGTGACTATAACAGTATAACTGATGAGAATAAGCGCACTACAACTAGAATAAAAAATAATTTGAAACCCGATAATATCACTATCCACAATAACTGTAATTGTAAAAATAAAAATGATTGCCCACTTAATAATTGTCTAGTGAAGAATATAATCTATAAATGTAAGGTAATAATGCATAATTGCATTAGAGAATATATTGGCTTAACTGCAAATGTTTTTAAGAAAAGACTTTATACACACACTCCTTCAAAAACGGAATTTAAAACATAAGACCTCATTGGCGGAGTACATCTGGCAACTCAAAAGTAAGAAAATTAAATTTAAATTAGAATGGAGTATAGTTAAAGTTACTAACCCTTATGAGGTTGAATGTAACGAATGTAAGTTATGTACGTATGAAGCCCTAGAAATTACATTTTCAAAAGAACCACTATTAAATAAAAGGAATGAACTACTAATTAGCTGTGACTATTAGATATTAAAAACTTTTAAGTACTATAAACAAATATGACAAACAATGCACCCATAACTAATTAAATTATAAGCTGATATAAATACTAAAATTACACAAATTAGTATAAGGAAACTCAGGAAAAATGTTTTTCATAAATGCTAGCAATATAGCTTACTACTCAACATAGAATGTAAATTAAATGTATAAATAGTATTGAAACAATCCTGAAATTAAAACAACTTATATCCGTTGATGTTCTAGAATATGAGTATAAAATGTTTAATCTTTGAAACCTTGAGGAAGGAATCTAACATAGAGTTGAGTTTGTATAAATGAATAAATAAATAGGTACTGTATGGCAATAATTGTACCTATGCTTATATAAATATAATGTAATATATAATTAAGGTAAATGTAAATACTAAATTTTTAATATAGTTTGAATTATATTACAATATTTCATCCTTAATAGGGAAGTATGGAACATATATGTATGTATAGATATATGTATGTGTGAGTGTATATGTAGTTAATTATGTATGTGTATCTATATATGTGTGCATATACCTGTGCGTGTGTAAATATATGTATGTATATATATATATATATATATATATATGTGTGTACATATATATATATATAGGCGCAGATGGCTGTGTGGTTAAGGAGTTCGCTTCGCAACCGCATGGTTTCGGGTTCAGTCC
>JAOPJM010379681.1:0-11477 GCA_027124095.1 Muusoctopus leioderma | reverse complement strand
TTGTATTTAGGGAGGTTCGTTATGCCAAAAAACGAACACTCGCACTGGCTGTATTTTACATCTGTTTCTAGTTTATTGATAGATCATTGATCTCTTGTTTATTGTCAGAGTCCTTTCGTCACAGCCTGTGTCCTTTTTGATGATGTTCCCTAATTATGCAACTCAGCTGCTGTTCCAGTACTCCGTGGACTACTGGAACAGCAATCGTTAGCGCGTCGGACAGAATACTTTGCAACATTCGTTGCCGCTCACGGAGCTCTGAGTTCAAATCCAGCCGAGGTCAACTTTGCCTTTCATCCTTTCGAGGTAGATAAATAGGGTGGTGGACTAGCGGAATCGTTAGTGCGGCGGACGAGAAGCATCGTGGTATTTATACCGGCTCTTTGTGTTCTGAGTTCAACTCCTACCGTGTCCTATTTGGGTGGTAGACATTATACATCACCCGGTTTAACACCACCACCTGTCCCTCGGGTGCCGTTAGCGGTGTTGACTTTGTTGCAAGCATTCGGGCCAGGTCTCCGCCCCGAGGATACCTTCTTCCCTCTCTCCCACCATACTCGGAGGTCCTCAGAAAAAGGTTGATGGGCACTGCCTTCCCTCCCGACTAAGCAGTAAAAAAAGCACAGTAAGCTACATAGCAGTTACGAGTTATGAACATGACGGATACGAATCCTATTGATTACCAGTGATTCTCTTTATTGTATTGATTTTTAACGCATGCATAAGGTCACACATTTGGGAAAAGGTAAAAGCTGATTATATATCGACTCCAGTACTTTCCTTGTACATATGTTATCTACCGTACAAGGGTGAGAGGTAATGCCTACCTAGGCGCTATTTGAAATAAAAGTGTAAAGGGATATAACTAAATACAACAAATAATGTTTCACCCCTTCTCTTCTGAATCTGCCAATACACCGCCCTTAAATATTGCTTTTTTTCCTATTAATTCGACTAGTCATAAATATTGGCATTTTATTACGCAATGTTAAGTTTGAAATAAGACAGTAAGATAGCAGAATCGGTTGATGGACGTACAAAATTCCTTACGCTATTCACCCCTCACGTTTCTTTAAATTCTGAATTCAAATCTAGCCGAGGTCTTCTTTACCTTTCATCTTTCAGGAGTCGATCAACTGAAGTAGCAGTCAAGTACATGGTTCAATATGATCCCCTACAACTGCCCCCAAATCGTGTGGCCTTACTTCTATGTTAGTAATCAATATTAAGTTGGAAATGCAACAATAGACACACAACATCACTTTTATTTTTAACTTTTTTTTTACAACTATTATTCTCCGTTGCATTAAACTTTCCTATCAATAGGTGAGTCCAGTATCATTTGATATTCATTTTTTAACCTTCCAAAACTCTACGTAGTTATTCAATCAAGCCGAATATACGCCTAGTGTTTATCATATTGACGCCACACACACACAAGAAGAAAACCTACATTTAGCGTAATTTGGATTAGAACGTAAAATGAGGAATTCAGAAGTGATAAAGCGTTTAGCTTGGCGATTTACAATTTCAGTCACCCCCACTATTTATCATGATTTATAAAAAAAATGCATTGTTAATTAGTGTATATGACCTGTCCTGCCACCACTTTGATCGATCGCAATAATATTACTTTACAATGAACATCTATATAGGAAGTAAGTTAACGTGCTTGTATCGTTCAAATCACAATTTTCCACGAAGAGCCGTCGATCTGAAGGGCAATTTAACATCATCTAAAGTAATATCAGAAGTTCTCTCCAACATAATATACAAATCAAGCCAATTTAATATCACGTATTGTGCAACTAATAGGACTGATTTTGATAAGAAAGCTATAATTACAATCCAGATGTTAGTTACAAGTGGCCGTTATGAAGTAAAATATATTTTAACAACGACTTTCTCTCTTTTTCTCTCTGTTTCCCTTTGATGAACAAGTCGTCATTATAGATCTGAAATGAAACAGAAATCTGTCTAATCTATAGAATTATTTGATTGATTTATTTAAATCTCTTTGAAATAAATATCTAGATTGATATAGGTTTAGCCGCTTTAATTTTCTTTATTGGATGATATTTCATTACAGTGGTTTCCTTGATTTAGCAATCCAGTTCAAGCACCCGAGATTCCCTTGATTGGGTATGTATCAATCTAAAGAGTAAAGTTTTAGAGGTTAAAGTGCTTGACACACGTGCTGCATGGTGAATTGTCAATAATGACTCTTAGATAATTTCAATCATGCTGACAGATTGGCACATTTTATATTATCTTACCAGCGAGCAATAAGATTAGAATCATTTCCAATTAACCACAGTTCTCCTTAGAAATTAGATATTAGTTGTTTAACAGTGAAGATAGTCAACAATGGTGAAGAAGATTACCAATATATAATAATCATAAACAAAGGCAACATAGTAAAACTGAGAAGCGCACTAAAATCAAATTATATGAATATCACACACACACACACACACACACATATATATACAAATACACACACACACACTCATATATATATATATATAAACAGAATAGCCATGTTATGCCCAGTTCAATATGCATGATATATAAACATTTAAAGGGATGCATTTCACGTATCTCCTTGTCCACCACAGCGAATAAATTGAGCTAATTTGACATTTAAAGGTATAAAGACACTTCACAAACTATTGAGCATTGAAGAGGAATATAATAAAGATATTAAATTCGATTAGAAATTGGCACCAAAATTCCAGTTTCACCGAGAATTTACATTCTTAGGACATCATTTGCTGTTAATCAGACGCCTAATATTAATATTGCTGCATTATTTTATTACGACATATTTCATAATATGCATTCTCCTTCAAAGTTTAAGAAATTTAAAATTCTCAATATGTGAGTCTAAGTTGCCATACAATGGAATGAACCTCAAATATTTCACATAAAGTGTATATCGAATATTTAACACAAATTACTTTGCGGGAAACCTACATGTTTCGGTAGTTATTCCTAATATCCGCAGCTGTTATTCTATATAATGTTAATAGTTTAGCCCTAGATTATAAAGTAGTTGTTGCCATCACGAGTGGTTGTTGTATAAATCGACCAAGAACAGACAAGGGAACAAAATGGTTACTTTGTATAACACCAAGAAATAACTGTCTTACAAAGATAGTGGCAATATCTTCAGAATGCTCTAAGTTGGGACACTTAAATACTTTCCATGAGCTATATATTTGATAGAAGCACATGGACTTAGGCTGTGCAATCTTAGCACATCTAAACGAGAAATTTAATCGCTGGGAGTGCACAACATACAGATTGCACTGTGAGATACTCCCTTCATCAAACTTCTACTGGATATCACAACGATTTCCACACCTTCCGATAGTATCACTACCCCCTGCGATACCATGCAGCACTGATACAACCAGAGAAAATGATGTTCGTGTTATTTTGCTCCACACTGTAGCATGCTTTTTTCCTCTTGTTATTCATGCAACCACCACACGAAACCGGGTGCTGCTATAACCACTCCAAACATGCAGCAATTATTTTGTTTAACTATTCAGTGAGGATTTTGTCTTTGCTCTCAGCCTTGATCTTTCTATCACATGCCTCTGCCATACCCATGATGAAGGATATAATCTGCTTCCCTTTCAATTTCAAATTCACAAATCTCTGACCTGCTATCCTTCCTATGACCAATGTCAGCCTGGTAGGTCATAGAGAATCTAGATACAAACCCATGACATCCCACCTCCACTGAAGGCACCGCACTCTACTATACTCGTGGCTCACACGATTCCAAAAGTCCATCATAATTTAGGACTTTCATGTTATGTGCTTACTCCATATTGCCTTCTCAGGGCACCGTCAAGCCAACAATCAGAATTTTCAATATCGAATCAGACTATGTCATAATGTCAGAAAGTTGCTTCGGTATTGCAATATGGCTTGGGCACCAAAGCGCTTCCTTCAAATCCATCTGCACCTTTAAGTCATTAGCACCAATCAGAAGTATGGGTCTCGTTTTTAATTTTTTTACTGTCCTGCATTGTCCTTTGGAAAACTATACGGTGCATCTTAGTACTGTTTCTCATTGCATTCACTCGGATGCATTGTTGTTTTGTGGCATCAGTAAATATAATATATGTTGTTCCGTGAATGGTAGAAATGAAATTCTATTAGTGATAGAAATATATATTTAAGAAATATCTTTCCATTACTTTTGAAATTTAATGAGGACAAGAAAACTTTTAATGCAATGAATTTTTATGGGACTTAAGAAAATAAAGGTGATCGATAGTATTGGTGATAGAAATATATATTTAAGAAATATTATCTTAATATCTTTCCATTGCATTTGAAATTTAATGAACACAAAAAATAATGTTATTACAATGAATTTTTATAAGATTCAGAAAACAAAGGTGATTGATGCTGCAGTGATTTAGTCTGGTTTAGTTACAAAATGTCCTGTCGTAGAAAATGTTCATTCAGATTGTAAAGATATGGGGAGATTGTTTTAAATACATCGAGCAGTAAAAATATGTTTATTCTTCACATGTTGCCTCGAAGATGTAGAGTTCAATTTTGAGGTTTCCCATAACTCTCAACTTGCTGTCTAATAATATGTTTTGACTCCTCAACCTCAGCTGCTTTAATAGCTGCATCGAGCGTCTCAGCTAGACTTATCGAAGATGACTGGGTATCTTTGTCTGCCTCACTAGATGTAGAGTGAACAGGTATACCAAAAGGCGATCTAACATTAACGTAGACTTGGTTGGCAATGGTGCCAAACGTTTGACGACTGTTTGCGTTTTGTAATTCTTTCCACTATTGAGGTAGTGTATGAGAGCAGACAACTTCTCATTTCTTCTCTCTATTATGTGCAGAATAAACTCCTTAAATAATTATCGTAAAAGGTGTTTAGTTGATTTAACTTATGAAAATTAAAGAAGAAATGCCTTCTAATGAAACTAGAGTCGACTCTCGGTTGCCAAGTTTTGCTGCACCAAATTGTATTGATTTCAGCGATGAGATGATGTCACGGATTATCGCAACCTTCATTTTAGAGATCAAAATTATCCATATCTTGACTGCAGTCGATTAGATGTTTTGATACGGATGATCCTATTTTCGTAAATCTCTCTAGCATAGCTAGACGACTGTTCCATCTAGTTCTGGAATCCAATGCTAGCTGCAAACTGTTTCCATGTTCCTGTTCAACATAGCGTTGTGAAATGTTTTTAAGGGAGATTTGCGGTAGAAATTGCAATTGTTCTGATTTTATCTATGATACGTGCAACATTGATTTCGTTACCAGTCTAATATGAATTTAGTTAAATATTCATCTGAACAGATTTATTATCAAAACACTCAGTTTCTAAATCAACAATAGCATTAAAATCTTCACATTCATTTCTGTAGTTAACACACGTTTTCAGCTTGTATTTCTTCAAAAAATGTAACAGCTGTTGCCGTCGCTCACCTCCTGTACAACACGTCACATACTGCTACACGTATTCCACGTGCGTAACACAATTGGTGATCACCTTCAATGAGTCTTCCAAATGTCACCAGCACTGCTTTAGCCTCAGTAACACCAGCCGCCACATGCAGAGAAGACAGCTACTGTGCACTGTGAGTGGTTGAGACAGGATAGTAGAGAGAGTATCAGCATCACACAGAAGCCAACAAAAGAAACAACCACAGAACAAAGCATAGCTCGCCCCACTTCTCACCTCTCGGGCATGTCATGGAACGAGGGTAAAATAAACCATTCACAAGAACACCCTCGTGAGAATTAGCCAAAAAAACAACAACATAAAAAACAAACAATGCAGAAGGACGAGAGGTTTGAGGGGAGGCAAGGTCTCCGCCAACAGGCCAAACACCTACACTACCAACAGCAACAGCAACGCCGACAGCGACACCACCAACACCACAACAAACATAATCCGAACACAAAGAGCATACCTCCGGAAAGAAAGCATTATACCTTTCACAGCAATAAACAAAACAAGAGTGAAATAATCAACTACTTAAACGAACAGACAAACCCTTCACAAGACAGTCTCACAACCCACCATTCCACATTCTCCTTATAGAAAATTCTCTAGATTTCTATAAAGATCTCAAAAGAAAATTCCCCAAATACAATGCAGAAGGAAACACCCACAATTAACCGGAAAGTCGGATCGCGAGAGAAAGTTAAGTGGCCTCTCTCTCTCTCACTTCCATCGTTCCGACCAAATCGTCTTTACTCAGAGTAGGAGCATAAATGTACGTGGCCTGGGATCACTTTGGGAGCAAGGCCACTTGCTCAACGACCTTAGGTCACCAGATATAGGTGTGGTAGCGATCAGCGAGACCAGAATTCCGAGACGCACGCACTCGCACCCATCTTTTATGACTATGAGTTTTACGCATCTCTTAGTAGGCATGAATTGAGAGGTGGAGTGGCAGTGTTGTTTGGAAAAGCTTAGATATCGAGGTACTGTCGATATTCCTGGACTGGAAAGGTATGTCGGTGGTCCTGGACATTGACAGTAGCAAAGGTTAATTTCGGTCTATACCCCAGCTGAGGCAGGGCGTCCGGATTTATTTAGGCGTCTAGAAGCTTTCTTGGGAACGTCCCACTGTTTACTGCTAGTGGAAGAATAGAATAGTATTTTAAACGCAAGCTGGGATTGTGTGTGTCTAACCGATATGAGAGAGGGTGTAAAAACCTCGCAAACCTCCTCAAACATTTCCAAGTGTCTGACCATTACCGACTCGATTTCCCGAATGTGCCAGTGTGGACATTGACCAACCGCATCAGGTCATCCATATTTTATTTAGATAGAGTACATGTTATGTCAGCGGATAGGATAGCGTAGGGTGTCCACAATTTCAACAACTCGTCTATAAGGGTTACACATTTGTGATCTACGTGGTGACCCTATATAGGACACAGGCAGGCCCCGGTTACTAGAAGCTAAACTCATCGTTCTCGGGACGCAAAGCCTACAGAGAACAGATTAACGATTTGGTTAGGTGACAGATGATGAGGTAATTGTCAAAAACCGGATGCGGTGTACCCTAAAACGGATGATTATAACTGAATAGATAAGGTTTAGTAAAGATGTAGTGACAGAGAAAAAGAAATATTAGAGGGTGATTTAGTCAGAAACTTAGAAGAGGCGATTAGGAAAGGCATCGCAACCGACGTGCTGATGGCGTGATGTCCCTCATCCATTTCTGCAAAGTCAAACACGAAGACTGCATTGTCAGGGTTAAGATGCGTGCTCTAAGACACAAAGGAACGAAAGCCGTTGTTTGCTAAGTCGTACTGGAAGTTGAATTTAGCGATGAAATGCGTCGGATGAATACATATGTCCAGCCGTCATTACGGGACTACACACGACAAATCACTACTTTAAATTACTTAAGCGAGTACAATCCAAAATAGTTAATGATTTTCTACAATCGGTGACCGCTTATTTATGTTTATATGTTAATGTTTCTGTGTATGCGTACGTTTGTGTTTGATGTATCTGTCTTATGTGATTATGTGTAGCTGTGTTGTGTTTGTATGTGTGTCACTGTGTTCGATGTGTATATGCGTTAGCTGTGTTTAGCGGTGAAGTACAGTGGACGAATACATAATGCATTAGCTATCATCGCAACATACATACATACATGCATACATACATACATACATACATACATACATACATACATACATACATATATACATACATACATATATGACGGGCTTTCGCACTATTCTGTCTATCAAATTTTACTCACAGTGATTTGGCAACACGAGGCTACAGTAGAAGACACTTACCGAAGGTGCCCATAATAGGATGATCACACTCAGAATTACGTCGTATGATTGCGCCTATGAAGATAAAATAGTCAAGTTGTCTGTAATTCTCACTTTTCGACTAACTCAAGCCAGCAAAGGAGAGTCCATATGGTCGCTCAACCTGCTAGATATAAGAATGAAATCTCCCGTATATCACATTTCACCATCTTAAAAAAGGAGGCACAGATTGGATAATGTAGTCCCATATACACTATGTCTGAATGAAAAATGAGATGTTCATGGCTGGAACGCCTTTGATCATACGTCTGCTCTGTCAGACAGAGTTAACCTAGTGCTAAACAGCAACAAGGAGAAAGCACACATTAAATAATGTAGTCCTAGATACACTATTTCTGAATAAAAAATGGGATGATCATGGCTGGAACGCCTTTGATCATACGTCTGCTCAGTCAAGGCTGACCTGGTCTAACCAGCAACAACAAGGAAGCACATATTTAGATAATGAAGTCCTAGATACACTAGACCTGGATAAAAGATAGGATGGTCATTACTGGATCCCTTTTGTTAAAGGTCTGCTCAGTAAAAGCTGTCCTGGGACTAAACAACAACGACAGCAACACTGAGTCATGTCAGCTATTTTGGAGAAACATTAAACATTCTACGGGCCTTAATGATCTTAATAATATCTGAAGACTTAATTTCTTAGTTGTTTTGACTAAAGGCCGCTTTTAAACTGCACAGACTTGGAAGTTGCTTTTGTTGTTTAGCTCTGGGTCAGCCGTGATCCATCAGATCTATGATCAAAGGTTTTCCAACCATGACCAACCTGTGTTTTATTCAGATATAGTAATCTAGGACTCTATTATCAAATGTGTTCTTTTCTTACGGTGGTAGGCAGCGAGTTAAGCGAGAATTGGCTTAACTTGTATGAGTGACTTTGTAGAGTTTCCCTCATTGGCTCATAGTCTTGAAAGTATTTTGATGAAGTATCGACTTAAAAGTGTCCGAAGTCGTACTGAATTAAAATTTCTGTTGATTTGTAAATTATTCATTTCCTTCTTTTAATCAGCTTCCGGCTCTCTTCCAAATCGGAAAAGAGTCATGGAACATATTTTCAAAAACAAAACCCATACTACCTTGAAAGGTATTGCTGCGTCGTTTAGAAGTTTGCTTCGCAATCTCGTAGTTCTGTGTTCAATCCCACTGTGCACCACCCTCCACAATAGACTCGAGTTGTCCCAAACCTTGTGAGCGAAATTAGTTAGACGGAAACTGTGTGAAAGCCCATCTGACGGACTGCATAGTTTCTTGGTTGTTAGACTTAATCCGTCGCTCAGTTTAACACCCCCACCTGACATTGCTAAAGCAGTGTCCACTCTGTTGCAAGCATTCGGACCAGGTCTCCTGTTTGAGCATAAGCGATGAGTCATAGTTTCTTCTTCCCGTCCTCCAGCCAGTCGCGGAGACCCTGCCAAAGGTCATAGGTGCGGCCTTTCTACTTTTGATTAAGGGATAGAAAAACATTAGTAAAACGTGACCTCCAAATATCTTGCGTAAAAAAAAGAAATTAATAAATAAATGTACTAACAGATGGTAAAATAAAGTGTTGAACGATCCAATGAAGGAACCTCAATGTGGACGCTCGACCCGGTAGAAATAGCAGCCAAATCACCTCCATCTAAAAATGGAAGAACACAATGTATAATGTGATCCTAAATATAATATTTCTGGATATAATACGAAATTGTCATGGCTGGAATGCCTTTGATCAAAGGTTTGTTGGATCAAAACTGACCTGGGGTTAAACAACCACAACAAGGAATTACACATTAGATAATATAACCTTAGATTACACTGTCTGAATAAAAGATGGGATTGTAACAGCTGGAACATCTTTGATGATAGGTCTACTCTGATAATACGAGGTGGTATTAGGAAGTTCCTGGCTCAGGCCTAAAATAGTACATCAGTGCTCCAGTAAATAACGTATTTCATATATCAATTGTATTCGGGCACCATCCCCTTCGAAATACTCTGCTTGACAACATACACAGCGATTCCAGCGCGTCTTGCACACCTCAAAAGCACCACAGAAGTCTTTTTTAAGAAGTCCATCCAATATTGTCCGAGATTCCGTTTTGAATTGCATCTGCTGTCTCGAAGCGGTGCCCCTCCAGCTTCAGTTTCATCGTTTGCTTTCTCACGAAGCTCAAGGCACACGTCAAGGCATCGCTGCTTTGATCGAATGTCAAAAGCCGAGGGACAAACTTCGAAACAACGCAATGCATGTTCAAGTCTTCCTTGAAAATCTCCTGGAAGACTCAATAACTGATTCTAATCATATGAGAGAGCTGATGGATTGTTTGGTGACGGTCCTAATGGATGAGTTCACGAATATTTTCCACATATTATGGCGCTTTGTAAGTGATTGGTCACCGTGAACGCTCATCATCTTGAACCGACCCTCGACCGACCTTGAAACGCGTATGCCACTTAAAAACCTGTGTTCGACCTAAAACCCTGGCAAAGCATTTCAAGGGTCTCAATAGCAGATTTTCCGAACTTCATGCAAACTTTGATGCCGGACGTTGTTCGGATTTGTCAGCCAACGCAAAGGTCGCTGAGCTGTTCTAACACAGCGTTACAAAACCTCGCATAATAATTGAACACAAGTAGATAACATGAAGCCTATTTGTAGACTGACTCAGTAGGCTGACTACCAATGATCGTCACCTGCGCATACATTTCTATTGAACAGTACAATCACAGTTCGTGCAGTCACGAAACTTTCTGATAAATACCTCGTATATCTTCTCGATCAGTGCTAATCTGGGGATAAACAACATCAACATGAAGTATTCAAAGTCTTTGAAAAGATAGAGACGATATGGATAGTTTTCAATTAAATAACTTACTGTTTCATAAGACATTCAATTGTTTACCAGTCGCCAAAACTCTTCTCCAAGATTATATAACATCTGTTCCCCAGTTTTATCTTCTGAAAAGAATTTTCCATTGTTCATTGAAATTCTAAAGAATCTCCGTCAAAATTAAAAAGCAATATCACATAGTTTTGTTTATTTCTATATATCTGCCTTCCAGCAAATTATATTATGAAGGACAACAAGCAAACTATTAATAACACTGACATTATAAAACTTGTGCATTAAAATGTCTTACTAAAGGGTTGTTCGTTTTCATTTCTATTTAAAATAACATACAGTAATAGTCTGAAAAGTCATAATCGTATTAACAGCAACTAATCTCGGAGATTTGGCTGCTATTTCTAGCCCACGAAGAAAGCGCGCGTGTAGAGGTTCTCTCGTTGGCTCAGTTGTTGTTTATAAGAAGGAAAAGAAATGCCTACCTTAGATGATAATTTAATCTATAATCCTTGGAAAACTTTGGAAAACAATGAATTTGCAAGACGTTTTAAAATGCAAAACACAAAATACAAATCAAATATACACGTACATTTAAAAAGCCGAACGTATTGTAACATTTTTACAATCCTAATGGATAAAAACCTCGGATTATAACAAGAAAATTGTAAAGACATTTGTTATAAACAGATTAATGTTAGCCATTATTTACTTTATATATATATATATATATATATATATATAAATCAAGTTACGAAACGGAACGAAAATAATCACAAATTGCTTTGTGA
>JAOPJM010379576.1:0-11477 GCA_027124095.1 Muusoctopus leioderma | reverse complement strand
TTACCCAAGGTGCCACGCAGTGGGACTGAACCCGAGACCATGCTGTTGCGAAGCGAACTCCTTAACCACACAGCCATACCTGCGCCTATTATACTTTTTCTAATTTAAAAAAAAATGTTTGTCTGTTATCATTTCCTTTTTTTCTTCACTCTTTTCGTTTCTTTCCATATTTTTGATTTTTTTTTTGCTTTACTTCTCTCATTTTTTTTTCTCCTTTTCTCCTTTCCATTTTTTGTCTCTATATCTATTCATCCTTTCTCTCCATTTTTGTCTTCCCTTCATTCCTTCATTCAATATTTTCTGTTTGTTCTTTCATTTTCATATCGTACTTATTTTCCCCTAACCTTATTATATCCTTTATGTAATTCATTCTTTTGCTTTTAAATTCTTTCTTCCTTTCCTTCTTTGTTACTGTTTTCATTCTTTCATTTTTTCCCCTCCTTTTTTCTCTTCTTTATTTGCTTTCCTAGATGTTTTCTGTTTGTTCTTTCATTTTCATATCGTACTTATTCTCCCCTAACCTTATTATATCCTTTATGTAATTCATTCTTTTGCTTTTAAATTCTTCCTTCCTTTCCTTCTTTGTTACTGTTTTCATTCTTTCATTTTTTCCCTGCTTTTTTCTCTTCTTTATTTGCTTTCTTAGATGTTTTCTGTTTGTTCTTTCATTTTCTTATCTTCCAATTTTTCATTCTTTATTACTTTTATTCATTTCTTCTTTTTCATTTAATTAATTCTTTCTTTTCTGTCCTTTCATTTAATACTTTCTTTTCTTCCTTTTCTCGCTCTTTCTTTACTTTTTCTGCTTTCCTTCTTTCCTTCACTATTTTATGCGTTCATTCTTCCTTTCCATAATTCTCGCAATTTTTCTTTTACTTTTTTCTTCATATCTGTTTTTCTTCAATCTTGTACAATCTTGTATTACTTTCTCCCCCCCCTCTTTCTTTCTTTCTCTTTTTCTTTCTGTCTACATTAATATCTTGAACAAAGCCTCTCGTTACTCTCAGCTTTTCCCCCCTTTCTCTATTAAGATTCACCCAAACTACTCCCCCCTCATTTATTATCTTCCTATCTTTCTCTTCCACCAACCAATTTGTCCATCTTTCTATCACCGTCTCTTACCTCTCCCACTTCACTCATTCACTCCATCATTCCCTCATTGAATAACACATACACGCTCACTCGCTTACTCATTCACCTCCAACTTTCTCACTCCCCTTTCTCTCTCTCGCCCCCCCTCTCTCTATATATCTATCTATCTATCTTTCAGATTCTTGTTCTTATTTATTGGCAACACAACCAACAGTTCCTGTTAGACAGTATTTGACTCTGTTGGAAAACTTCCACCAATCTTTGAAGTGAAGTGTAAGAAGATAACGAGTAGCGCAGATAAAGAACGTATTAGCAACATGACAAAACCTACAACTTACCTTTTTAGATTTCATTGCCAAAAATTAAGAGTTGATACAAAGCATCGAGAAAACACACCCACATACCAACACGAGACATCATATCGTTCAATTATCCAACGAAATGGTTTCGTTATCTTATAAATTAACAAGCTCTATACCAAAATCATCTTCGTCTCAATATTATTATTATTATTATTATTATCATCATCATCATAATCATCAAAACCACCACCATCATCATCATCATAATCACCATCATCACCATCGTCATCATCATCATCATCATCATCATTATTAATATTATTATTACCCAGTAGTCATATTTCTATTGCGTGTTTTCACTACTCTACCGAGTACAGTTCTGTCGGCCGTGGCTATGTGTAGCGCTTAGCTTTGGTGTTCTATCTTCTATTCTTGAACAGTACCTTCTATCTTCTATTCTATCCACACTACCTTGCACAATACGTGTGCAGTGTCTGGTAGTACTATTTACTGTATGGTGTGCATATTTGTAAGTCCTGCGTATTCGGTTATTCATTTGCCTGTATGTTTTAAATAATTCTCGCCGCAGATTATATGGTTTGTTTGCGTTTTCAGTCCCCACATTCTTGTTGTCCCCATTTCCAGATATTTATATTTGGACAGTTTCTCTGTTTGTTTTAGAGATACATTATCGTCCAGTAGGACTGGTACTTATATTAGCATGCACTTCCTTTCCTTATACTCCTCGACTACAATGTCCGGGGATTAGCCTTGATCTCCGTCTCTGTGTGTGTGTATGTGTGTGTGTGTATGATGACTTTGTCATTCTCTGAGAGCTTTTTATCGTGTATGTTTATACCACATTATATTTCTGTTGGTATATTATAATGCTGGAATAAATTTTAGTGAATGAAAGCCTCAACTCTGTTATGTATGTAGATTTATTCTTTTTTGTTTAAGACTAGGCAGACTAAAACAATGCGATTAATCATTTCTTCATATGCTGCAGTTACTTAATGTAGTCTTCTTCATTCCATGCTTTTGATGATTTCTGGTAGGACAGCTTTAATTGTGTCGCAATCAATACTCGTTCAGTTTCAGCTTTGATAACTGCCCTTCTCAAACCAGCTTTGCAAATTTTCTTTGTTCCTATTTCCACCCTGTTGACATTTTTCAGGTATTGGTCATTTAGGGTTTTTTCTTGCCATCGCTTTGGCTTGATATACTGTAGACCCAAATTTAGCTTACCTTTTAGCTTTTTCACAAATTCTATTGTTGTTTCTCCTTTCTCATCATAAATATTTGTCATTTCAGCTTCTGTTTTGTACTTTTGTTCGTATGTTGTAGCTATTTGTGTTAGTATTCCAGTACCCTGGAATATTAACACAAATAGCCTACAGTGATATTTTATAACAGTTTTCTTGTTGCATAAATTCACTAACTCTCTTTATTCATTAAATATAATCCTTCTATGTCTGATAGTGATATTTTCTAAATAAAGTAAATATTTTTCTTGTTTTTTTTTCTTTACTGTCTAGCCTAGCTAATTCGTTTAGTGTCCAATTAAGAATATTAACATTATAACTTATTACAGAACCACTACTGTATAGAAGCCTATTACTTTGATTGCATTTAACTCTTCTTTGAGTATTAATCTAATATCTTTATAAGTTTTCTTCGTAAAATTTTCTTTCATATCTGTGTATTCTATAATGTCTAGTTCATAGACTTCTACGTATTTGTAAGTCTGTGATTGTTGTAATTCTCTTATGCTGATTTCTTTCTCTAGCCGTATATAAGTGTTACGAAATAATTGTCCTCCATTTTAATGAGCCTTGGCGCATTTTTCTAATTTTAATCCCACAACAAAAGTACCCTTCGCTGGCAGAAACCGAGAAATGTATGGAGGAAGTCTGGCCCTCTGAGCTACATATTTACGAGCGCAAAAAACACGGGATGGTGGCTGCCATCTGTCACAGCGATCAGGTAGATCGAATGTTGGCAACAGTTACCTGTACATCTAAGCAGATTGGTATGGTGCCTTTGTACACGGGGAGGTGACTAACGAAGATTAAGGTGAAAAGCCTGTCGCTACACAGAGACGAGGCCAGAGTAATGGCCATCTTAGAAGAGCATAGGGTGAATTCCACTCCTTATCTAAATAGAACTGGGATTTTGATGGAGTTCAAGATGTTGGTAGCTCCGGAATAATTCGCCGGTACCCCAGACGTTTTCTATTTTGGGGAGTGTGAGCAGATTTCAATTGTAATCGAGTGCAAAAAGGCGAAATGTTTTGCTTGCGAGAGAACCGACCATCTCAACGCCTTCCGCCCCACGGTGGAGAAAGCACGTCGCTCTTCACCGTTATTGTCAACACCACAACCACAAAGAAGACGACGGTGGATGCAACAGTAACTACAACAACATCACCACCAGCAACAACGGCAACAACAACAGCAACAACAACAACAGCAGCACCGACAACAATATCAGCAACAACAACAACAACAACAGCACGGGCAACAACAGCAGCAACAAGAACACCAAAACAACAACAAGACCCGCTACCAAATTCCCACCAAAAAAGAAGCCCCCCCTCTCTCCACAGCCAAATACATGCACACATGCACACGCATGCACAAACACACCTCTTCCCTCGGCTACTTCAGATCTCTCTGTATTGGCGATCTCGTCTCGCGACCATGTCGAGGTGTGAAACCAATCAAAAGATGTCTGTATCAGAGGGAAGAGAAAAATACCAGAAAATAGCTGCCCTAAGATGAAAGCCAAGAGATTCCAATGGAAGTTAAATGTTACGCAAGACGTCAACACATCCATACCAGCACAACCACCACCACAACAACAACAACAACAACAACAACAATAGCAACATCAGAAAAAGAAGCTACAACAAATACCTAAAAGAATACAAAACAACAGCAACAGCCCACGGGCGAACCCTTCAGCTGCATGGTTCTCCGTAAGGAGGATGTAAAATTGATGGGGTGTGTTCAAACAAACAAAGGTAACATGTTTACATCAGGAGAGGGCCTTGACGAGCTAGCCCTCTCAAAAACTTCCCCAGGGAGACTTCTGGTAAGGACTACACCAGAAGTATATCGCTACCTAAGAAAACCTTTCTCGAACGATATAGGTACATTCAAAATCATATTGGATGAAAGTGTTTTTGATGCAATGGGTAATCGAGGTCATACTTAGGATTTCCGTTAGGTTAGAGATAGGACTAGCGAAAGTTATCCACAGTTTCAAATCGTTGGCTACACGTGCCACAAATTCGTGACTGTACAGTCAACTTGGAACACACATATAGACAGGGACACGGCTACTGGAAGCTGAACGCGTCCTTTCCGGTGCGGAAAGATTTCAGGGACCGGGTTAGTGAACTAGTTAAGCGGTAACTGACGGGAGCCATCATCAACAACAGGTGGTGATTCCTGCTAAAGAGAAAAATCAAAGCATAAGTAATTAACTTTAACAAAGAGATAGCCATAGAGAAAGGTAGAGTAGAAAACGAACTGGTGAGTCGTTTAGAAGAGGTGCATGGGAGAGGTATTGCAAACGACGTGCTAGTGTCGAAAATGATCCTCGACCACTTCATATACGTAAAACACGAAGGTTGCATTGTACGAGATAGGGTGCGAGCAGTGAAACATGAAGGCACGAAGGCCGTCCAGTGCCCGCGATTGGCGGAGGTGCAGCTTGGCAACAAAACCACAATTCGTTTTTCTCTCTTTATCATTCTTTTTCTTCCTTTTCTCTCTTTTTTCTCCCATTTCCCCCTAGGTTTTCTCCCCTTTTCTCTCTTTCTCTCTCTTTCTCTTCTTTTGTTCTCTATTTCCCCCTCATGTTTCCAAAATTTTCGCTCTCGTTTGTCTCTGTTTTTTTTCTGTTTTCTCCCCTTTTTTCTCCTATTTTCTATCTATTTTCTCTCTTTCTCTCTCTTTTTCACCGTTTTACTCTCTCACCCTCTCTTTTTCGTCCCTTTTTTCCCTGTTCCTGCCTTTTTTTCTCTTTGCCTTTCTTTTTTCTCTCATTTTCTGCACTTTTCTCTCTTTCCGTTTTCCCTCTTTTCCCTCTTTTTCACCCTTTTTCTCATTTATTCTCACTTTCCCTCTTTTTCTTTCTCTTTTTCTCTAATTTTTTCTTTCGTTGTCTTTTCCTCTCCTTTTCCTCTCTTTTCTTCCTTTTTCTTCCCTTGTCTCTCTTTCTCCCCCTTGTCAGAATATAATATCATTCGGCACGGACGAATATGTAAAGAGAGAGGAAAGCATCAAACATCAAAAGGAAGAGAGAGAGAGAGAGAGAGAGGGGACCATAGTGAAGAGTATCGCTGGTGTCTCTCTTGAAGGTAAACACAGCTTTGCAGCCATAGCAACAGAAAGCATCAGCTTCCAGCTGTGTCTATTGCAACTACAATTTCTAACAACAGCAACAACAACATGCCAGACAGAAACAACAACAACAACACCAGAAGTGAAGAAAAGGACAACAACAAGTACAACAATGATGATGACACCGACGACGACGTACGTGAGAGGAAGAATAATAATAAAAAATCAGAAATAAGAATACCAAAAGTAAGGAGAAAAGTGTACGAACAGCAGTAGCAACACAAGTCTACTAATACCACCCCGACCACTCCGACCTCCCCACCACCATCACCACCACCATCAAGAGTGACACTGCTATGCCAGGTCCCCACCACAGCAAGGAATGCAGTTTCGTTAACACAGTCCACTGTAAAGAGATACGATTATTTTACAAACGTAACTACTCTGTCCTAGGTGACATACGAGACAAGGAAGACTTTGGACAAACACCACACAGGACATGCATTGGACACCCTTACACTGCCGAATGAAGATGTGGAGCAAAAGCAGAGGTGCTCCGTAGTCTACAAATACATTGATTGCAAAACGAAGCGTGTAGACAATCCTACACTAACACACGTGGAAAAGTGTTTGAATGAAATATTGGGCGCAATATGACACGTAAACAGGGGCAGTAAATCTGGAACAGTTCTGTTATTATGCACTAGCGACGAAGAGGGGCGAATGCTATCAACAATACTATACACCTCTCTGAAGTTTATCTTCCCTACCTTTCTATATGGGCCAACTTGTGACCAAGATCACGGTACATGACATTTCACCTATACACATACCCAGTAAGTAGAAACGCTCCTGGAGGAACGTGGAGAGATAATCGAAAAAAAAAAGATCGACTGCTCTCCAGAACTAGTAAGATGTCCGGTAGGAGCTACAAATGATACTCACTCTTGTAGGTCTCTCAACAATCCCCGGTGACATTTCATCTAGCAAGTGGCGATCAAATGAGAGTTGATGGGCGGGGGGCCTCGGTACCACACATATGGTAGCACCAACTACATGAGTGCCTTCTACCCACAACAACACAGGGCAGCAGAACGAAAGACAGCACTGCTGCCAACTCCAAAACTACAACACCAATAACAAAATCAGAAACACCACCATCAACAACAGCGGTAGTAGCAACAGCAACAAAGTGAGCGGCGGCGGCAGCAGCAGCAGCAGCAACAACAACAACAACAACAGCAACAACAGCAACAACACCAACAACAACAACAGCAACAGCAGCAACAGCAACAACAGCAGCAACAACAACAACAACAACAACGACGACGACGACGACGACGACAACAACAACATTAACAACAACAGCACCAATAGCAAGAACAGCAATAGAAACACCCATAGCAGCAATAACATCAGACATCAACACCACAGCCCAGAGAAACAGTTCAACCACAATCATCACCACAAACAAAAAAACCCTCATCTGCAAGTCAAGACTAACGCACATACGCACACATGGATTTGGTCTTATTGCGCATCTCCTTGGGTTAGTGTCTTCCACCATAACCACGGGTTGACCTAAGCCTTGTGAGTGAAATTGGTAGACGGAAAGCGTGTGGAAGCCTGTCGAAAGAACCGTTCTTGTTCGTCTGTGGTTGCCTTAATGCCACACCGGATTAGCACCAGAACCCGGGCTTTGGGTGCGTTTAGCAGGGACCACTCTGTTGCAAGCTTTTGGGCCAGGTATCTGGTTTGTGTATAACCTCCTCCGTTCCCCCCCACCACCAGTTTCGGAGGCATGAAAAGGTTTATGGACGCTGTCCTCCCTCCTCTGATTAACGCATTAAAATTGTCATCCCTGAGTAAGCAGACCTATGATAATAACATTCAAGCAGTGACCATCCATATTTTCTTTCCAAGGACTACTTTATCTAATATCTACCTTCTTTTGTTTAGACTGCTGGTTATGATTTGAGAGACATGTGGTTGTTATTTCTATAAAGGCCAAGTAACAAATAACAGGGTCCCTCACTGGTTCGATCAATACCGATTCTTTCCACAATGGTAGGGGATTTAGTCACTGTAAAAAAGATTGATTATTTCAAAGACATTATTTCCAACACTGATTTCAAGGGAAAAGATAACGAAATGGTTTCATGACAACATTCATATTATCATCACATATGGAAACTCTTCGATTCGACCAACGAAGTTAGACCAAAGTATATAACAATGCCATTTGGACTTATTTTATTATATTTGTTCGTTCATTTATTGTCACTTTTTCACATTATTATATATCTATTTCTTTATTTATTTAGTTTCATTTATTTTGTGTTCTTTATATTTTGGTGTAGAAATTCTCACGGTACAAAGAACGGAAGATAAAAGATGGTAGAACAATAAATAAAAAGATAACAAGAAAAATGGAGTGAGATAGGTGAATAATGATAATAAAGATTATAATAAATATAATAATGACAATAATAATTATGATAATAGTGTTAATACGTTGAAGAAAGAAAGAAATTTGAAGAAAAAGAAATAGAATGAGAAATAAAAGTATATGAAGATCATATGAGAGAGGTGAATGAAGATGTGATATATGTAATCTTCCATATCAGTAATAGGAAAATGGCGTTATCAGACGTCAGGAAAAAAAGGTAATTGAAAAACAAGGGATGACTTTGATGAAGAAGGAGAAGATGATGATGATGATGATGATGATGATGATGATGATGATGATGATGATGATGATGATGATGATGATGATGATGATGATGGTGGTGGTGGTGATAGTGATGATGATGATGATGATGATGATGATGGCGGTGGTGGTGGTGATAGTGATGGTGGTGGTGGTGGTGATGATGATGGCGGTGGTGGTGGTGATAGTGATGGTGGTGGTGGTGGTGATGATGATGGTGGTGGTGATGATGATGATTGTAACTGTCCATTTGTTGAACAAAGACCTTTCCAGCTTTAAATAAAAATTAAATATCAGTCAAGGTTAAAACAAATTATAATTGTTACCTGTTGTCATAACGACCCGTACACACACACACACACACACACACACTCACATGCATACTAATCAGATCGCACACACACACATGCACACATACAACATGTGTACACAAACATATTCTCATAATAAATGCACACACACACACTTACACACACACACACACACACACACACACACGCACTAATCAGAGCACACTCACACACTAATCAGAGCACACACACTTACACACTAATCAGAGCACACACACACTTCCCTCTCTCACACACACATACTAGAAACACTCTCATAATAGGTTCACACACACATGCGCATGCACACGTGCATACACACACACCCATACACATACATGCTTACATACACACACACACACACACACACATAAACACACATTCATGTAACACAGCTAAAAAAAAAACACTCTTGTACACCCATGCACACACATACACATACAGGCAATCACACACAGACACACATACATACACAGGCACACATACACAGGCACACATACACACACACATACATATACATACGTCAACCAAACAATCTGAAAAATTCCTCCTCTTTTTTCCGTCATTAGAATATTCTTGAATGTCACTATGTTTATATTTTATTGTTTAGTTGTTGTTGTTGTTGTTTAGTTGTTGTTGTTGTTGTTGTTGTTTAGCCCCAGGTCAACCCTGATTGAGCAGACCTATGTCCAAAAAGCTGTTCCAATGATGACGATCCTATAGTTTTCTTATATTTTTTTTTTTGTCATAAAATGAAGAAATGGATTCTCTGTCGGTTTCAACAATGACTATTCCAGTTGTTCGATCAACTGAACTGCCTGCTCATTGTATTAACGTGTAAGTGGCTGAGTATTCCACAGAGGTGCATCTTTGTTATAAACCCACCCACCCCCACTCCCACATGTCATTTTTTAATTGACCTTTTTGACAGAGTATAATTGCTTGCTGACTACAATTTATAAAATGGCAAATTTGAAAGATTGTCGCAAATAAAAATCCGTTCAGGGTATCGTTGACATTACATCTCGTTTCAAATTATCCTCTCCGAATGGAAATCTAGATTGTGCCTAACCCTAAACCTAAACCTGACTCTAGCCTCAACCCTAACCCCAACACTAACCCTAACCCCTAACCCTAACTCTAACCCCAACCCTAACACTAACCCTAACTGTAACCCCAACCTAACTCCAACCCTAACCCTAATCCTAACACTAATCCTAACACTAGCCCTAGCCATAAGCCCAACCATAATCTTAACCCTAACCCTAACCGTAACTGTAACCCCAACACTAAACCTAAACCTAACTCCAACCCTAATCCTAACCCTGACACTAGCACTAACCCTAATGCTAACCCTAACCCCAACCCTAATCCTAACACTAACCCTAACCATAACCCCAACCCTAATCCTAACCATAACCCCAACCCTAACTCTAACCATAACCCCAACCCTAATCCTAACCCTAACCCTAACCGTAACAAACAGAATGTGTATTTTACTGTGAATCAGACAGGATAATTTGAAACGAGATGTAATGTCAACGATACCCTCCATTCTTTGAGAACAATAAATCGAAATTGGATGAAATAACTGAGATATTGTACATGTATTCATACGAATGTGCATCATCTAAAAAATTTGAAGTGGGATTGCTGATTAGCAATCAGAAGCTACGGTTAATTGGTGAAATTATATACGTGATATAATGGCTGAGTATTTCATTGCTAATCCAGTTAGACTTGGAGGTGTTGGTCATATTGTAGAAATATATAGAAAGAATCAGTTTTTAACAGCCGAAAATATAATGTTGGTCATTATTTGCCTCCACAATGGGTATTTGGGAGGAAGTGATAACACTACAAAATAGTGGGGGAGATGGTGGTGGTGGGGTGGGGTGGGGGAATAGATGCCATCCCCTGCAACACAGGCAGTGTGGTAGAGTGGATAGGATAGGGGGTGATAGATCAGAGGGTGGAATGGATAGAATAGGGGGTGATAGATCAGAGGGTGGAGTGGATAGAATAGGGGTGGAGTGGATAGGATAGGGGGTGATAGATCAGAGAGTGCTGAAGATAGTGGGGAACTTGACAGGAGCATACCTATCATCATTCTCACCATCATCATCTTCATCCTCACCATCATCACCATCATCTTCATCATCACCATCATCACCATACGTCCGATTTCCATGCTTCCTTATACCCGTATACCAAAGAGATGCACACCCATTACTTACTGCCCTATTATTCAGGATGTCCTATTACCATGGATGTCCTATTACTTACTGCCCTATTATTCAGGATGTCCTATTACCATGAACAACAGTAATAAGTAATAACTATAAGAGCCGATCCTTTGGCATGTCTTTTGTACCCTGGCTCTATTTTGTCCTCGGTAAGTAGTTACCCCCTACACTGGTCCCACCACACAATAAATACTCCAATTTCTCCATGAGGGCCTTGTTTGATTTTTGGACGGCCCTAAACTTTGTGTCGTCTATGATGTTGCTGTCGTTGTTCTGAGGAGGGGGCTCCTCCTCAATTTTTTTTGTTGTCTTTTCCTGGGGTTCGTCTTTTCCTGGTCTTCATCTTTTGTTGTCGTTTCCTGGTCTTCGTCTTTTGTTGTCGTTTCCTGGTCTTCGTCTTTTGTTGTCGTTTCCTGGTCTTCGTCTTTTGTTGTCGTTTCCTGGTC
>JAOPJM010379155.1:0-11480 GCA_027124095.1 Muusoctopus leioderma | reverse complement strand
TAGTAGTAGTAGTAGTAGTAGTAGTAGTAGTAGTAGTAGTAGTAGTAGTAGTAGTAGTAGTAGTTGAAGAAGAAGAAACAACTACTATTATTATGAAGGCAGTAGATAGGCAGAATCGGTACAGCATTGGACAAAATACCTTACGTTATTTCTTCCAGCTCTATACGTTCTAACTTCAAATCCCGCTGAGGTCAACCTTGCATTTCATCCTTTCTGGGTCGATAAACAAAGTACCAGTCAAGTACTGGAGTCGATATAATCAACCGTTCCCCTTCCCTGAAATTCTGGCCTTGTGCCAATATTAGAAACAATTGTTGCTGTTGTTGTCGTCGTGGACATCGTTGTTCTCTATGAATGGTCACGTTCTCACAGAGCTCCGTGTAGAAAATATCTTTAGATTAACAAACGAAAAAGAAGATATCTTTTTTTTGTGTTCCTTCGTTACAATTAGACGTCTATCCTATCACATGGAGAAGAGGAAATGTCTGTTTTTAGACATTTTAAAACTGTTTAACATTTTTTTTTACTTCGTAAAAGTTACACATTGTCAGATTACTATCTTAAAATCGGCAGGTAGATGTGCTTTCCACAGTAGTGATAGAAATAATGTAAATAAGCACGCATCCAAACTTTTAATTAAATATACGGAAAATTTAGACACATATTCATGCACAGCACTGGAGACTAAAAGAACAGTGAGCACCTTTGGCTCGTGCCGGCCGTGAAAGCTCCCATATCTTCTGGGGCGTAATCCCTCAGCTGTTGGTAGACCACGAACGTGGTCTTTATTAATAAAGTCTGTTAAAAAATAATTTAAATAGGAAAACATCTGCTAATGTTGTGGAAAAATAGGAGCGACTCCATTTGAGCCAGCTCAAAGAAAAGGAACAAAACAGTGGGAGAGGTATGTCACAAACGTCTGTGCTACCTTGCACGAGTTTATCAAGGAGAGGGCAAGAAGGAAGGAAAAGTTAGAAGCTCTGGCCACTGAGTGGCACGATATTTACTCTATCATTCGGGGCAAGGTGTATGGAAGTGTGTGCCTGATCTTAAGAACAGCGAACGAGGGGGGGGGGGACAGGCGGAGCTGGTGCGTCACCCACCGGCCCACATGCTGGTGCCGCAGTTTGTAGGGACACGAAACACAAGGGTCATGACTAGAGAAATTGGTACGAACGTTCAACCTTCGTTCGTCGTCACCTTAGTGGCACATTAGAGGGCTTTCTTCCCAGAGGAGGAAGAAAAGCAGAGGTTGAAAGAGGGAAAAGGACAAGAGCAAAAGCAGCAGCTACAACAACATGTCTGAGAGGCCATTTCCAGAACACCGCCGGTTGAAGGTCCGAGGATAGCCATAGTGGAAGAAATTGCTTTGTTCTCAACACTAGGAGTCCCATCGAAAAATAGAGTACCAGGAAGCCGCGGGTTCTCTTCTACCAGCATGGAGCCGGCCAGAGGCTACGACCAGCAATGCCAATCAATTATCGCAAGACGATGGAGAGAAGATGGAAACTGGAGAAGGGTGTGAAACGACTAAAATAATTAAAAGGGGACAAAAGAGAGTCAGCCCGGATAGGAGGCAGTCAAGTGATTTGAGGTCCGTCACATGGGAAAGCCCACTGCCATGGGGCGTCCGAAGTGTACATTGGATCTGAAAGGATAACTCTCACCTACTTGACCTAACGGTGGCCCTAGGGGATGAACCAGATACTATGCTGAGTGTGAAGGAGTTAGAGGACGAGTACCGAGAGCTCCTAAATATTAGACTTTATTAATAAAGACCATGTTCGTGGTCTACCAACAGCTGAGAGATTACGCTCCAGAAGATGTGGGGCCTTTCACGGCTCAGCACCGGCCAAAGGTGTTCACGGGCAGTTTTGAAGAGCCCAGTTTGCGAAATTGAACGGAAAAGAAGGTAGTCATAGTCGTAGGATATTCTGATCCTATCTAGATGGCAGCTTTTTCCTCTGTGAGAGTGGATTGCCCTTATTTGTTCTATTTGTATAAATATATGTATATATATATGTGTGTGTGTGTGTTTGTGTTTGTGTGATACGTTTTGTATTGAATGAATGAGCCCTTGTGACAAATAAAGAAATCATTATTATTATTTTGGATTACCAAAGAAGACATTTATTTTTTTACTGCTCTTAGATTTACCTTTGCTTACTGTTGTTGTTGTTGTTGTTTAGCTCCATCCAGGTCAGCTCTGATTGAGCAGACATGATCAAAAGCGATCCATGGCCATGCCATCTTTTTCTTATGTGCAGAGAACCCAAGACCACGTTATCCAACATGTCTTTTTTTTAAACAGTTGGATATGAGTTGAGGGAGATTTGGTGGCTATATCTAGTAGGTCGAACCACCACGTAGAGGCTCCCTCATTAGCTCGACTTTATTTTTTTTTTATAAGTGAAGTGTGTGTATTTAGATTTTGTTTTTGCTAAGTACTGTTTTTAGACAGGGTTTTTTGTTTAACTTTTTTTCCCCTCCGTTTTAGGGGCGGAACAAGTTTTCTTTTTTTATTTGCCCAATTTTAAATGAGATATTCAAATGAGGCAAGATAAAATTTGGCTGGAATCTATGACCAAATATAATTATCAATCAATTATATTTGAACTGTTGAAGAAAATCTGTGAAGAAAACTTGAAAGATCTGGAGATTAACAACATAATTACTGACAATATACTATGAATTTTTTCATGATCGATCACGACCTCTTCGGTGGTGACGAATGAAGGAAGCACTCACTATGGTGGCGGCAGCCTTGCTTATATAGAGGAATGTGAACAAGTCGCAACCCTCACAAAAAAAAATAATAATTTCAATTTAAAATAAAAAGAGTATTTGAGAAATTTTGAGACTGACAACGCACTTATCTTGAACAATAACATAAACGAGAACAATAACACCAATGTCGGTAGCTTGACCGACGTTGGCAGCAATAATGACAACAACAGCCACAACACAAACATAAGTAAAACAACAACATCCTTTGCTAACGCCATTGGGGACTGGGGAGCGTTGGACCTTGGGAAGATTCCGGAGAAGGAGCAGAAATAGGCATGGCACGTCAGCAAGGACCACACCTTGCTACCAGAGATGTTTGTGTAAATGTAGGAAGACAGTGACATACGCCTGCCTCTCAAGAGTCAATTAAGAGTGCAACGTGCCACCGAAGGCAGATTTCGAATAAGCCCTCTCCGGTATTTGACAGGAGGTATGCTACATCTGACAGGGCCAGAGGCATGGGACCGTAAGCTTGGTGCTGAAATGGTTGAGGAAGCTCAGAGATATCATGGATTGTGCAGCACCATAAATTGGTGCCTGAGTATATGGGGCGGAGAAATCTGAGTGCCTCGGTCAGAGACATGGGTGAGGAAGTGGATCAGTGGCTGATCGGGACGTTCGCAAATCAGGATATGAGGAGGTCAAGAGAGCACGAGCTATCCGAAATAATATTGGTCAGGGGTCGGCGTGGACCTCTGAATATTAATGACCACTAAGGACCATAGAGTTATCTCAGAGATATACCCTATTGAGTGTTCGGTGCTGAAACTAGTAAGGCTGTAGGTGCAGCGCAGAAAGCCCAAGTGATACATGTATAGTAACAAAAATCACCCGACAGCTCATGATTGCGAAGCGAACTTTTTAACCATTCGGTTATACACCATGTATATATGTACACATACACATGGTATGCCGCAGAGCTAGATCCCTATACTCCCCAAACTGTTCAATCTCTCCTTCTGTACTGTGATGTACCATGATTTTTGGAAACACGCTACAGTGTGTCCCATTCCCAAGAAGGGTTATGAGACAGCCATTAACAATGACGTTCTCCAACACCTTGAATCTCTCACTCTCCTTAATGACCACCAATACAGCTTCTGTAAAGCCAAATCTACTGGAAACCTACTCTCCTATGTCACACACCAGTGGGCTCTCGCTCATGAGATATTTGGTGAAAACAATGTTCTTGCCTTCGACATCAGCAAAGCTTTCGACCGTGTCTGGTATGCGAATCTCCTCTCAAAACTGCTCGCCTGTGAGATTGATCCATCTGTCATCTCTTGGATCGGTAGCATCAAATCAGATCGTACTATCACAGCGTATGCTAACAGTGCTCTCTCTGTCCCACACTCTATCAACTCTGGTGTGCCTTAAGGTTCTGTTTTCCCCCACGCTCTTCTTTCTCTACATCAATGACTTACTAGCCATCACGTCCATCAACGTCCACTCTTAGACAGATGATACCACCATTCATTCCTCCATAACCAAACGTCATCCATATGCAATCTCGACGCCTCATGCCAAGCCTGCACTGATTCCATGAATAGAGACCTCGAAAGCATCCTCCAATCTCACCTCTTTCAACAGCAAAAAACACGAGCACTGCTCATTTCCAGAACACATCATTGCACTTCACCCTTCTCAAGCATGAGCAGCCCACAACTAGAGCCCTTGCGATCGTTCCAAATGTTAGACCTCACAATCACTGAGGAACTCTCATGGCGAATGCATATCATTAATATAGCTAGGACTGCATCTCAAAGACTGGCTCTTCTCTTCAGGGCCAGAAAATACTTCAACACCCAACAATTACTGACTCTCTACAAAGCTCAGGTAAAACCCACAATGGAGTAGTGCTCCCACATCTAGGATGGTGCTGCTGTTGCACACACATACAGCCAAGACCGCATCCAGAGAAAAGCCACTCAGGTAATTACCATAAAGTCACCCACATACACTCTCCAGCCTCTGGACCACGGACGTGCTGTGTCCTCCCTCTGCCTCTTCTACCACTACTACAATGGTCTCCGCTCCTTGGAGTTGGCTGGTCGCATGCCACATCCCCTCAGGCATTGCCGACTCACTCTTCTCTCCTCCTCTCATCACCCATGTTGTTTCCAATCCCCCAGGGCTCACACTAATCACGACGTTCCTGTCTAGAACGTCGACTCTCTGGAATCCCTCCCTGCTCTCGTCTTTCCAAAAGAAGTTGGCTTGCAACAGTTTAAGTGGAGCATCAATTTATTTGGTCATGGAGGGTCTGTGAAGGCCAAGGGTACTGCCCCTTCTTCCAGACCTGCCAAATAAAAAAAAGGCCTGGAGTTTCGTGCTTAAGGGCACTTACCACACTAGAAAAATATAGTTAGGGCTTGGTATATATATATAGTGAAGCATCAACCCTAGGAATAGAAAAAAAGATAAAAGCAAAGAAATAAGCTGACTGGGCACACACGCACCACCCCACAAAATTATACACATGTACACGGCTGTATTGGTATGGTCATTGTATTGGTGGTGATGTGATTTTTCATGTTTCCTTATTTCTATTTTTCTTAACGCTTTTCTTCTTTTTTGTTTCATTGAGATGTTCATCACATATTGATATGTAATCACCAAAATGGGTTACAACAACATAAAAGGATTTGTGATAAATATTATCAAATGTGTTTCGTCTGGTATTTGTATTATTATCAACATCCCATTTTTAAAATGGTAGATCCACATTTCTATAATTTTTTTTTAATTACAATTATTTGTCTCTGTAAACTGTATATTATATTGGTATATGATACCATCAAGGACATTCATTTGTCTGTTTTCATAGTTGCTACATGCATTGTGTAGACTAAATTTCATCATGAAAAAAAAACACTCACACACGCATCAAATGTGCAGACGACAGTAAGCAAATAGACTCTAATAACAAAGAAAAACACATTAGAACTGTTCATGCCGGTCAAACTGTAACATTTATATCAGTTCCCGAAAAATCGCAACAGAGACTGGGTGCTTTTTTTAAAAAACATTCAGCACCAAATCTTTTAGATAAAGAAGAGAATGGTAATTGTTTCTAGCATAGACACAAGGCCAACAACCCCAGTACATGACTGGTGCTTTATTTTATCGACCCCGGAACGGTGAAAGGCAGAACAGCTGTGTTGTGAGTGACGATCAGGATATTGCATAAAAACCTCGAATATTTACAGAGCCTGGCCCCTTCCAAATCTGAAAATACTTCTAGTGACAAAAATGACGATGAAGGGAATGTGACCCGTAAATCTCCATTGCCTGCAGGACAATATCACAGAAGTTAGACCAAATTAGCCAATTCTCACACAATATAAACCAAAGAAATTTGGTAAGGAATCTAGTTTCAGAGATTTCAAAAGTTAATGGTTTAAACTTTATCCTTGGCTTAGCTATGACACTGAGAAACCTGCTGCTGGTACTCATCAGCATTCAGCTGAATAGACTGGAGCAACGTCAAATAAAGTGCCTTGCTCCAGGACACAACATACCACCCGGTCTTGGAATCAAAACCACCTTCTTACGACCGTGAGCCCAATTGCCTAACCATTAGGCCAGGTGCCTTCACTATAGACAGGAAGAGGAAAGCAATTTTTGAAATTTTGGTGATTTACTAAAATTGTTGGCAGTTTGATCTTGTTATGAAAGCACATCTCAGTAATGTGGAGAAAAATCCTGGAAGATATCATAAATCTCTCTGTTAGTGTAAAATTGAATATATTGAAGAACATCGAGAGTAAATAGCAGAAACAGATGGTTATATTGATATTGATTTTAGGAGACACCAATTTTTATAAAAGTGTCTTTTCTTGGATTTATCCAATTAAAATGAAAGGATACTGAAAACATGATGGAAGTAATTTTGGATCAACTTGTAAAAGACGATATGCCATTAGAAAACTCTGTCGATCTCAATGCTATGACAATGCTGCAGTTATAGCTGGTTATAAAAGTGGTGTTCAACAGAGGATTACTGAAAAAACTGCAAAACTATTTTTGTAAACTGCGATAATCATTCTCTCACTTTGGTTGGAGTGCGTGCTGCTAACCATGTTGTATTGATGGTAGCTTTTTTCGGTGCAATTCAGTCAGTTTATTTCTTCTTTTTCTGCTCAACACTCCGTTAGCAGAAGCTGAAAGTTACCATATCAATAGATGTTGAATCTGAATCTAAAACTTGATGGAATTCCAGAACAGAGACTATGAAGCCATTTCATGAATACTTTGCTTGTAATAGTAGAAATTTTGCAAAGCATGGTTGATGATCAAATTCAAACTGTTGGTAGAAGAGGTGATAAGTCAGGTGCCGAATCAAATTTTAATTTCTTGGTTTTGCTTGGATTTTGGAATAAGATTATTATTTGGATTTACCGTGTTCAAAAGCTACTCCAAGATCATGCCATAAACTTTAATAATGCTACTTGTGATTTAAAGACCCTTCAAGTTCATTTTTTAAGTAGTTGAGAATCATTGACAAGTGAATCACTTGAAGCTGGGCTGAAATTGTTTGGTGAATAGGATATCCAATTAGGAATACACACCAGAGAGAGAAAAATGCCAGGCAAAATAGCCAAGGGTGTAAGGTTAAATGCGAAAGAATGAAAGAAACTATTCATCGTCTCCATAATGAAATAGAAGAAATATTTGTTGACGTCATTGAAGCTTTAAAACTAAATGAGAAACTAAATTTAAATATGGATGAAGTTTTTGATGAAATAACATTAATTAGAAACAACTATAAAACGATCATATGATAGGCACATGAAGAAGACCGGAGGGTGTAACGACTGAAACGTTGTGATTATAGCAACCAAGATGAGGACACCAGGCTGAATAAACCAGTGTATAATAATGAAAATTCATCATGTCAGAAGTTCAGACAAAATTTGAAATCTGTGTTACCCAATGTTGAAATCGCACTCCTAATATTTATGTGCGTGATGGTCACTAATAGCACCGAGAACTGTTCATTTTCTAGGTGGAAACTTATAAAGAATCATCTTCCCAACACAATGTGGCAACAGCGGTTGAATCTGCTTTCACTCATGTGCATTGAAAGCGACATCCTCGGTAACATAGACTTTCAACCGATTATAATGCAAATTTCTACAATAAAATGCCGCAAATCCTAGTTTAAAAACTTAATTTTGATGTGTTGGGGTGAGAGGGTTATGGGCCCCATGTACATTGCCTTGCCCGAGGGCCTCAAATATACTTAAGGCGGCCCTGAACACTACTACAGCAGCACACAGTGTACACCATACTGCAATACACTAAGAACAAAATTACAATATCTCGAGGTTATTTCATGGATTGATGGTTACCTCTGATCACGGAAACGCAGGCAGTTGACGATATTATCACACAGTGTGAGCAATATTTTTCTATTTAACAGAAAAGATAACGAAAGTAATATAAAAAAATGTCAGGGAAAAAAAACAATAAGAATTTTTTCTTATCTTTTTGTATCTAATTAAAGACGGGGGAGTAGCAAAAACGTTAGAGCACTGGACTAAATACGTTACAGTGTCTGTTTTCGCCTCTCTACTTTCTGTGTTCCAATTCCAGCTTCCATCTCACCGAAGTTGATGAAATAACTCGCAAGCATTTAGTGGTGAATTTAGTCAACTATACCTCCTCCCTATAAATTTGTGATTTTGTAACCACAGAGGATGACCTGGTATCAGTATGTACCATGTTTTCGCTAATAGTTTTAGCTACCCATGTAGTCGCGGCAAACACAGACACCATGTCGATCCTCCCGCCCTTCCTTTGATGCAGCGGAACTTCCAGAATGTGACAGCTGGAGGGAGAGAAAGCTGCACCAGCAACTAGGCAAGCACTTTTTTTTTATCAACAATGAAAGGATGAAAGGCAAAGTGAGCCTCGGCGGGATTTGAACTCAAAGTGCAGAGAACCGAAGCAAATATTGCAACGCATTTCATCCGACGTTCTAACGACTCTGCCTTGTGATCTTGGACCGATGTTAGAAATTATTATTATTGCTAGCACTACGAGCTCAACTCTGATATAAATCGTGACACTTTCGCCTGATAAGCAATAGATACAAGGTTCGATTCTCGTCAGTTTGGTTCGTTGCCATAATTTCGCAAAAACGCCAGAGCATCCAACTAAATGCTGAACAATATATATTTTCTTCGCATACGTTATTAGTTCGAATTCCGTTGCGATTGACTTCGCCTTTCATCCGCTCTAGGTCGATAAAGCAAGTGCCAGTGTTACTGTAGGTTTAAACGACTAAAACCCGATCATGGAAATATGTGTCCTCGTTGCGACCATGGAAACGTGTGCTTTTGTGTCAATGTAAACAAATCCTTAATATATAAATCTCAAAGATTATTTAAGCAATGTGGTAGTGACGCATTTCAGATCTAGAAACAAGCTGTATCCCCCTACCATCTCTACCAACACCACCATCACTACCAACATTATAACCGCTCAGGAAGTCTCTACGTGGTCACTCAAATCTCTCTCAAAACACACCCTAACGTGTTAAAAAAAAATGTATAATGTAGTGTTGGATATACAAATATACAAAGTGCTCATGGCTGGAACGCCTTTGATCATAAATCAACTTGATCTGAGCTGACCTAGGGTTACAAATAACAACTGTGTATCCTGATTTTTTTAATTTAATTCTTACTAGTAGCTTTTCACGTTACCTTATTTTGTCGAAAGTAGTACCACTGCTTTTTAAAATAGATTATACAAAATCGCATTTGAAATCTTTTCAATCGGTTTTGAATAAGTTGAGTATGCAAAATTTCAAAACTGTCTTTATGTTTTTCTATCACGTACAGTTTTTTTTTTTTTTACTACAGTTGGGTAATGAATATTCCATTCATCCTAAATGGGAACTATCTTAATGAGACCCATAGTGGAATATACATTGTACATAATAGATTTTATTTTTATGGGATATATTTAAGATTATAAGTGATGCTGAATATATAGAATAACATTTTAAGTGGCGGCAGCGGAAATAAAAGAAACAAAATGCATTAACTTTAATTTCATAAAGAGCACATATAACTAAAGATAGAGTTACTGATAATGAAGTTAGCTGTACATAACTACTAAGATTAAATCAATGCTTTTTTATAACTTATTATACGATGCATTATGTAGATCTCGTTGCAAACACCAGTAATAGCCCACCATATCGACATTCCATTTCCATTGATATCTTCTTTCCATAGTTTTGATATTCTTGTGGAAACTTTCCTCCTAGTCTTCTCTAGCATCTCCCAGATTTTCGAGATGTGGAAATAAGAAATCTACCTTCAGGCTCATATTTCAACCTAAGATATAACACTATTGAAGAATATTTTTCATCAGTCTTTCATAATTCTGGCTCTTTGTGTTTGCCAAAATGTTTCCATGACATCTCTAAAACCAAGTCGCACTTGGTTTTTCTGTGGGGTCATTGTGAAGAGAAAGTCATCATCTAACAATAAGTTTCTTGTCTGAGGACCTATAAAAGTACTTTCCTTTATTTTCTCGTTTTGGATATTTTGAACAAATGTATTTGAAGCAATCACCATCTTTATTCAATATTTTGATATGGTGATAGAAATAGTCTATTTGGTTCATCTAGTTGTTCATGTAAAATATTCTTCGATCCAGGAATGAGATTCTTTCTGAGAGACCATTTTTCCAATGCTACTCTACTATCCAATTCGCAAATGAAATATAGCATTTTAGTATAGCCTGATTGCTGGCCAAGTAACATGCAAAGCATTTTGAGATCCCTCACACAATATTCATCTGAATTTGTCATATCTGAATCTTTTCAAAATGTAATTTGAAGTTTGCATGCTTCTTTTGAATGAACATAATGAGCTACTGGTATTGATGCATATGAGTTACCATTGGAAAGTAATCCTCCTTTTTTATTAGTCTTGGAAGAATCAATAAATAGCCTCCAGTCACTTGTTCAGTATTCGATGTCTAGATTGTACACCAATCCCTTAAAGTCCTTCCAAAAGAATTAGGAGACCGTCTTCTGCAAAAACTGTACAAAAGTTTTCTTGCGCTTTCTATACCAAGCGAAGGCTGTACTGAATGCCAATAAGTTGTTCTCCTGTAGTCTTGGCCCCAAACGTTCGGTGGATTCCTTAGGTTGATTCTAATCTATAAGTCGTTCAGTTCGGCCTGTTTTAATGGATTTGGATCTGAATCTGAATTATAATGATCCAGGCTGTCAGGTGGGTGAGAGACGGGAATAGTCGGATGATGGGATATGGGTTTGATTGTTGATGGAGGATTTAGGTACTGAAGACTTTCTTTGTTCTGGATATTGTAACCTTGCATGAACAGAAGCACATAACTCCTGTCCACTTGGGTCTAAAATAGAATTTGGTGGGTCGATAAATTCTTTTATATATAATAATGATTTAGTGAGTAGAAAGGCTTAACCCGTTTTAGCCTTGGGGTAGGTTAAGGGTGTGGGTTGGTTGGGGGGGGGTGACCAAAGGGAAAATTTTTTATTGAGGAAATTATATAGTTAAGCACAGATGAATGAGCAAAAAACAAGAAACATATATATTCACGCATATACACATACATACATACATACGCACATACCTACACACACATCCATATGCATACACACACCTACATACCCATACAATTTATACGCA
>JAOPJM010378752.1:0-11481 GCA_027124095.1 Muusoctopus leioderma | reverse complement strand
GCATCCGACCGTAAAAATTCTGCCTCAATAACTCTCTCCGTCCAACCCATGCTAGCATGGAAAAACGGACGTAAAAGGCGATGATGATGATGACTCCTCAAGAAAAGTGGAGCAATCTTATGAGATTCTTTCAAGATAGACAATTATTCGATAAAAAAAATATGTAGCATACTGTATTTGAATTATCTGTAAGTTTATTTTGCAGCAGGTTGGTGGTTTACTAGATCGAAATGATGGGTTCACATTTTCTCAGAAACTGTGTTTTAGCTAATATAAACTTTGGAACTATAATCCAGACAGTTACTAACTGACTGGAAAACTATAGTAGTTCTGTGGATGCTAGCATATTTGTAGTAAGCCAAAAAATGTTAATTAAATTAAAATTATACCCTTAGTGATGAGAACAATCATTTTCTAAGTGACTAATTCTGATTTTTTAAAAAAGGTAGGGGGAGACAGCCCAAAAGTTTTAATTAAAATTAATTAAATATGGAATGCAGTGGGGAATAAGTCTGATCTTTAGCTATATAGTGACAACTCCTGACATGTTTCGGTCTTATTAGACCTCCTCAATGAAGCTTAGTCTAACCATTAATGCAGATCTTAGAACAGTCATGGGCAACCCGCAGCCCGCAGGCCGCATGCGGTCCTATTGACTTTCTGTATGGCATGGATTCATGTTGAGCAATATCTCATGTGGCCCGCTGCTCGAAAAAGGTTGCCCATGCCTGTCTTAAAATGTGTCAAGAACCATTTTGCACTTTAAAAAAAGCCATTTGTATGGAAACTGTTGTGACAAACTCCATGTGATTTTTGTAAGAGATTTCATTTTTAAAGTATGTATTTCTATTCTAAGTTTTCTTAACACATTGCAATATTGTGAAGTTTTCTTAATACATTGCAATATTGTAAAGCCTATTATTAGAATTAATCAAATGTTAATGTACTTCCTGTTCCTTTGTAAATAGTTACAAAAGTTCTTTATACTTTGGAAGTGTTTCAAAATATAAAGGACAATCATTTGGTTAGATGTTTTTTTTCTACAATGGAAAATACAGGTGTTAATTTTCAAGTAATTTGTGAAGCTAATTGCTATAGTTACAGTCATTTATCTATTTATTTTATTTTTTTCTCATTTGTTACTTCAAAGTAAAGTCAACATCGAAAGAAAAAAAAGATTTTAACTTTATACTTAATAGAAACAAAAAATGTGGTTAGTAAAAATGAAACATTGAGTAATATAAAAATTCCTGAGTCTGTTTATTAAAACACATTACAGTTGAAGCTTGATTTTTCTAACAGTGATTGGGATCAGTCAGGTAAGTAAACACATTAAAACAACTTAGTTTAGCTTGATTCATGCTTATGAGTTGTATGTTCAGTAATATCAGTGGTTATTGTAAACATTGGTTCGTTTGAAGCATTGAGGAATTTTGAAAATAAGTTTGTTTGGAAAGCTGCTACAATGTGGATGAACTACAAATAATAGTTATATAAAGTACCCCTGAAAGATGGAAAATTGTGGAAAGAATCCATAGGCAATGCTGTCCGCTTTTTTCGTCTTTCAGGGGTACTTTACCTGATTTATATATTGTAGCTCATCTGTATTGTAGCAGCTTTCCAAACAAACTTATTATCAGTGGTTATATTTTACAGCTGATCCAAATTGGTTATATTTTACAACTGATCCAAATTGGTGACACTTTCTATGCTTTATTTGAGTGATTTCTTTCACTATGCTGGTGACAAAAATTGCCTATCTATTCAAGTGAAGTGTGATAGTTTGTCACATTTTACTCCGAAATTACCCCCACCACCACACACATACAGATATACATGTGTGTGTGTGTATGTGAGAGAGAGAGAGAGAGATATGTATGTCCTGTGGCAGTTTTCTCATGCCAGCACAGGTGGAATGGTTCTGCAAATTTGAACATTTGGCACATGCATTTTATGTCTGGGTTCCTTGTTAGCACCAATACATCCGTTGTGAAATGTGAAAGAGTGTGTACTAGGTTCTCTGCCTCTCTTTCTCTCTTGTGAGTCTGACAGTGCCTGGTGTATACAAAGATATGTCTCTGCATGGTGCAATGTTAGGAAGAACATTTTAAGTTTCTCAAGAATCAAAATCCTCTTGTTGGGTTTGTTTATATAATGTGGATAAAAGCACAGCCTGAAGGCTGTTGATAACTCTTGAGCAAGAAATATCTAATTCTCTATAGAATCAACAGGTTCATGTTTTTTTTTGCTTTTAAATACTAGGAATAGAAAATACCAACATATTCATGTGAAGAAAAGAATAGAGAAAAAATGTGAATTCTTTATAATGTATTGTTTACCATTTGAAAGCTATCCTCTGCAATTTTTCAACTGCTTGAGCAAAAAGTTTTATTCTTTTATAGACATAAGTAGCTCAGCTTTATAGAGGAAGAGAAATAGAAAGTTGTATCATACATATTTTCCCAGAAGGGATACCAAACTGGGTCATGAATTTGATTAACTAAAAATTTACCATCATACAGTAGAATCTATCCTTACTGTGTATATCCCAGTTTCATTGTATCCCTGTATGTTGTAAGAGGTGACTGTTGGTGTCAGAAAGGGCATCCGGCCATAAAACATTGCCTTGAAAAGTGCTGCTCAACCCATGCCAGTATGGAAAAGCACTATGTAAAAACGATGATGATGATGATGATTGTAGAATCTATCCACTATCCTAATTTATAAAATAGATGTGTTGTTATTGTTGTTTAGGAGACCTATGGTCAACACGTTCCAACCATGACCATCCCATCTTATTTTCAGACAATGTATCCAGGACTACATTATCCAATATGTCCTTCCTTTTATAAAATGGTAGAATGTAGTTTGAGGGGAATTTAGTTGCTATTTCTAGCAGGTCGAGCAACCATGTAGATGTTTGTATGTGTATTCAGAAACTGGGGAAGAATAGGAGGAAATGAAAAAGAGGTGGTGTGAGGGGGGTTGCTGGAAGGAGAGAGAATTACTACCAAGAGATGTTGCTAAAAGGGAGAGATAGAGAAAGGAGACAAAGGTTATTACCAAGAGAGAGATCCTATATACTATAGCTCTTTCCTGCAGTCCGACCAGGACACAATGCAGCAATGGATTGCTGACTGGCAACTCAAGCTAGCTGTAGACAAGTGCACCCCTATATACTTTGAGAGAAATAACCCAAAATGTACCTACTCCCTCCATGACACCAACCTTAAGATGTCTGTTGGTGAACACGACCTGGGCAGTATCATCAGCAATGATCTGTGCTGGGCGAACCACATTTCTAAAATTGTCAAAAAGGCTGAAAGTCCTTTAGCGTTGCTCAGTAAGACCATTGTCAGCCATTCACCGGTTATCTACTTAAAGCTATATATGACTATGGTACATCCACCTTTCCATCTCCAGTCTGGAACCCCCATCTTGTCCAGAATATCAATCTACTGGAAGCTGTCCAGAGACGTGCAGCCAGATGAACGGTCTCTGTCAGCCACTTACCATATCTTGAACGTCTTGTCTTTCTGGGCATCGACATGGTAAAGCTTTGACGTTTAGCAGTTGATGGTAGAAGCCAACAAGATTATCGACCATCTCTCCACCAACAATTTTGGCCACCTTTTTGAATTCAATGTCTCTACCATCTGCGGCCATGATTATAAAATCAAAAAACAGCGCCCATGGCTTTCAGAGACATTTTTTTGCACTCAAAATTATTGAACCATGGAATAAACTACCTGTGTTTGTTGTTAACTGCCAGGACAGTTAACACAAGTTCCATGCTTCCCACAATCCGCCAACACTACTCCTGACCTGCCTGTGCACTATTTTCCTCTTCATGGCTCTTTTACCATTCACTTTTCTGTCTTGCTGTGCTTTATCCTGTGTACTCTGCATGTACCTTTGGCTATTGTTACTGTCTTTCTTTACCTGTCTTACAGCTGCCTTCTGTCTCCTCTTTTACCCTTTTCTGATGAGGTGTAGTGCACCTGAGCATTGTATACAATAAACTCGTTGGCGAATTGGCAGTCGTTAGCGCGTCGGACAGATTGCCTTCCAGTATTCGTTACGGCTCATTGTACTCTGAGTTCAAATCCCGCTGAGGTCAACTTTGCCTTTCATCCTTCCGGGATCGATAAAATAAAGTACCAGTCAAGCCTTGTGCCTATGTTAGAAACAATTATTATTATTATAAAAATACATACACTACTGAGATAGACAGATATACTGAGCATATGACACATTGTATCACATCAAATAGAAATAGCAGTCCACTTATCATGTGACCAACAAATAGAAGAAAACAATGTTATTTTGTTTGTAAAATATACTGTTATGGTATATCATAGTTGTAATGTTATTTTGACATTGAATTAATTTAAGACAGTTGTGTGAAGTTTGAAGGAGATACTAAAAAAAGGAAGACCACCTGGACACATCAGGGATACAGTTTGTTATTGTAGCTTGTAGCAAGCTCCAACCCTCACAGTGACTGCCACTACAGGCATAATCATCACAAAACAGACACACATCTACAGAACACTATTACAACAATATCCTAAGAACTCTATCTCTCCCACTCAGTTCAGACAGAATAAATTAAAAAAATATATAACATACATGGCTGTGTGGTTAAGAACTTCACTTCGTAACCACGTGGTTTCGGGTTCAGTCTCACTGCGTGGCACCTTGGGCAAGTGTCTTCCACTATAGTCTCAGGCCGACCAATGCCTTGTGAGTGAAATTGATAGACAGAAACTGTATAGCGAAGCTTGTCGTATATGTATGTATGTATGTGTGTGTGTGTGTGTGTGTGTGTATGTGTGTGTGTGTGTGTGTGTGTGTGCATGCGCGTGTGTGCGTGTGTGTGCAGACATGTGTGCGTGCATGTGCTTGTTGCTGAAATCGACCAAATAACAGAATGCCCGGCCGTTTGGTGATTCGGTGATGTGAATCCAATACTACTGTAAAATGTCACCTCAAGAAATCTCTGTCCAACACATGCTAGCATGGAAAAACAGACATAAAACGAAGATGATGATGATGATATATATATATGATGAAAGTGAACTGTTTTTGTGTGAAAACACCTCAAGCACCTGTGTTTCTTACCTGTAAATTTCATAATAAATACGCTGCAAAAAACCTGTTTTTAGGTATTTTCTACTCAATCATTACAGGACTTAGAAAATTTCCAACAGGAAGTTAAGAGTTAATATTATAGACTCGTTGTTAAGGCAGTGGATTGGCAGAATCGTTGGAGCTCCAGACAAAATGCTGTGTGGTATTTGTTCCGGTTCTCTACATTCTGAGTTCAAATCCCACCGAGGGCAACTTTGCCTTTCATCCTTCCAGGGTCAAAATATAAAGTACCAGTTAAGTACTGGAGTCAATATCATCAACTGTTTCCCACCATTCCGCAAAAATTCCTGGCCTTGTGACTTTGTTAGAAACAATTATAGACTTCTTCTTCTTCTTCTTGTTGTTGTGGTGGTGGTGGTGGTGGTGGTGGTTGTTGTTGTTGTTTAGCCCCAGGTCGGCCCTGATTGAGCAGACCCATGATCAAAAGCGTTTCAGCGATGACCACTCCGTCCTTCTCCTGGGCATTGCGTATCTAGGACTACATTATTCAGTGTATCTGTTCCTATTCAAGATGGTAGGAGATAATTTGAGGGAGATTTGGCTGCTATTTCTAGAAAGGCAAGAGACCACATACAGGCTACTTCACTATTTTACCTTTACCACAAAATACAATAAGAAAGTTTAATTCATGTTAAAATGGTTTATCATTATTATCACAGATATCATCAAAATAACACATTTCATTCTTTTCTTCTTCTTCTTCTTCTTCTCCTCCTTCTTCTTCTTCTATTCCATTCACATCTACGATGGTTTACAGCAATATTAAATTGACCCCCCCCCCCTTCCCCCTCCAGTATTATATTTTATCAACCCCTGGAAAGATGAAAGATAAAGTTTGACCTCGGCAGGATCTGAACTCTGAACATAAACGGCCATAACTAAATGCTGCAAAGCATTTTTTCTTCTTCTTCCCCGACAACACTCTACTTATTCTGCTAATCCACAGCCTGTTATCGGTTGTGCATTACTTCAACACCGACAGGGTTACCTAGGAAACAGAATCTATTAGCTTTAACAAACCATCTTAGCATTCTACAACATTAACTTATTGTACTTAATTGCATCATTTGCATTTAGTACAGTCCAGTCTTTGTTAAGCATTAAATCATTTAAAGATCAGAAAACAAAAAAAAAATGTTTCTATTTTTTTCCAAAACATAAAATATCATCATCATCATCATCATCATCATCATCATCGTTTTTATGTCTGTTTTTCCACGTTAGCATGGGTTGGATGGAGATTTCTTGAGGTGACACTGAATTTAAAAATAATATTTTCCATACAATTGTAGAAAGGAGAAACAACCCAAATTATTGATGTCTTTTAATTTGATTCACAACTGTTTTATAATTCTTTTGAGGATTATAATTAACTGAATTGTCCCCACTAATCTGTTGCTGTTGTGCTATTGTTTTGTTCTTTTTTTTCTTCTCAGGCCTACAGACTCGTTAGGCCTGAGCTTATCCTGATTTCTGTGGCGTTTAAGCGACTGAGAGTACAAGAATCACCCCCTAAACGGGATGCCAGTCCATCGCAGGGTTAACCCCAAACTACTGTTGCTGCTGCTGCTGCTACTGGTGGTACTCATTTTCAGCTGAGTGGACTGCAGTAACGTGAAATGAAGTACCTTGCTCAAGGGTACAATGCACCGCCTGGTCCAGGAATCAAACCCATGACCTTACGATCGTGAGCCCAACAGCCTAACTACTAGGCCACGCACCTTCCTGTTGTGCCACACCTCTTAACATACATTTTGTGGTTTTCATTATAATGTATTTATGTTTATATTTACTTGCAATTGAACTTATCGAACTCTTCTGTGAACTCCCCTAATTCTCACTATGGGGTGGGGTGGGGGGTTAACCCCTGGTCAGCCCTCATTGAGTCGACCTAGGATAAAAGACATTCCAGGCGTGATCATCCTGTCTTTTATTCAGATGTATTGTACCTAGGATTAGATTATATAATGTGTCCTTCTTTTTATAGATGGTAGAATGTGATTTGAGGGAAATTTGGTTGCTATTTTTAGCAGGCCAAGCGACTGCATATAAGCTCTAAACAGGGGTAGATGTATGCTATAAGCATCAAGAGCACTGTATAATAAATGGATGTTTCATTAGACTGCTGTGTAGAATCCAAGTCTTTTTATGGACTTAAAGAAGGTAGCAGCAATCTAATCTAGTATATTCTTCCTTAAAGTTCCTCTACTACACGAATAACTCTTAAGTGTTTTGCTATTTTGCCTTCTTGGATCTACTCTTTACCCATCATGTCCCCAGCCCTGTAGTATTACTCAGAAGAGCAGGTCACACAACACTATAGAAGACAATAACAACTCAAGGAATTTCAAAGTGTAACAGTAAACTGAACATTTTCTCTTAGGAATGCCATCACTCATGACACTCTCTTATGCAATCCCAACATGGCCAGGAGAGATGGTAGCATCCACTTTTGAAATCCTTGATCCACAAGGTTAGCAGGAATTGTCTACTATTGGGATCCCCTATCAAAGCACACCTCCCAATCATTAACCCTTTTGATACCAACTCGCGTGAAACCGCCCCTGTTTCTATGATAAAAACCATTTTTCTTAAAGTGTTCATATTCAAAGTTAAACCTTCCATTATAATTTATGTAAGAACTTTTTGTTAAGTTATGTTCCAAACCCCAACTTAATACAGAGAAAGTTAGTTATTTTACTAAATCTTTCCAAATTCTAGATTATTTTCAAAATTAATTGAAAATCATTGGCAGTGTATGTCATAAGAAATATGGTAATGAAAGGGTTAATCAATGTTATAAAAGGAGTGTCATTTAAAATAGCAATGAAGTTAATCACTGCAGATGTTTTATTGGATAATAAAATTTAGAGGAATCTGAGTAAAAGTTTTATATTTTGTCATTTTCATTTTTAGAGCCTTCAGGCCAATATGTCGAAAACGAAAATACTCTTTTTTTTTTCAATAGCTTAAACAGAGGGTGAAGGGCAGTACCCATAAACCTTTTCAGGACCTCCATAACTGGTGGGAGGAAGAGAGAAAGTTATCCTCAGACCAGGGATCTGGCCCAAATGCTTGCAACAGAACGCTAAAGGCATCCAAGGGCCAGGTAGCGGCATTAACCCTTTTGATACCAACCCGCCTGAAACTGCCCCTGGCTCTATGAGTAAAATCCATTTGTTTTAAGGTGTTCATATTTAAATTTAAACCTTCAGATATAATTTTATGTAAAAACTAAGTTCTATTCCAAACACCAACTTAACAATGAGAAAGTTAAGGATTTTACTAATCCCTCCAGATTCTTAATTGTTTTAAAAATTAATTGAAAATCATAGGCAGTGTCTTTCATTAGAAATATGGTAACAAAAGGGTTAAACTGGGTGATGGATTAATTTCATCTCCCAAGAACAGGAATAATCCCTCCAATGGGCTTCCATGCAGTTTCTGTCTATCAAATTTCATTCATAAGGCTTTGATCAACCCAAGGTTATTATAGAAGACACTTACCACACTGGGATCGAACTCGAAACCACATAGTTGCAAAGCAAACTTCCTAAACATACAGCCATGCCTGCAGTAGCAATAGAACGAAGCTCCCCAAAATAATATCAGTAAATAATCATTCGGTGTCTATTACAATGGAATAGTTAATTAGTTTGTTTACTAGGTAGAGAATAATAGTGGCTTTTTTTTGTTTTGTTTTTTTGTTATTCATTCTCTTTTCAGAATGGCATGCTAGTAAATCAAAAGCAAACATCATAATATTCTCAGATAAGGCTTTCAAAGATTACTTGTGTATGTATACACAGTACTTTCACTAAATCTGATAAAACCTGGTGTTTTGTTAATAGAGCAAAATACATGGACATATATTAAGACTCACTACTGAATCTTAATGACTATGTCAATAAGATTTACTGCAAGTTGCTATCTTTATATCAGAAAAATAACGTGTATTTGTAAATTTCTGTCCTTGGCTCATTGTTAAATCTTTACTCATGCTTTAATTACATCCAGATTGGTTTTTCTGTAATTCTTTGCTTGTTAGCATCAGTAGGACAAACATCGATAAACAAAATGTCCAGAATGCTGAACTTCATCTTGTATTTAATATGCGCAGTCATGAGATTGTCAAAGACTGTATTGCAAACCATTCCAAGCTCAATATCAATCAATGGCTACTATTGAAAATTCTATTAATGATTTATAAATGTCTTTGTAGTGTTGTTGCTTCTGTGGCTATCTATAATGTTCAAATTAAAGACTTACTGACATTGCTTGTCGGCTCATTTTCAAACTGCCGATATGGAGACAGGGATTTTGTTATCTATACCCCAAGATGTCATTGGTCATTAACACGCTCCAACCTCTGGCCTACAGATGTGCTGTCTCCTCTATCTACTTTTTCTACTGCTACTACAGTAGCCTTTGCTCCTTGGAGCAGCTGGTCTTGTGCCCCCTCCACATCTATCTAGATAGCTATTTACATATCATTTACATATCTCTCTCTATATATATATATTCATCCATTTGTCTGCTGCTGTCCAAGTTTTTTCTGCCCATCCCACCCCTCCACCTCTTCTACCTACCATATTCATGCAAATGTATGGCAGTACTCCAGCATAGTCAGAAATGCAATAATGTAAGTCCCTTCCCAAATAACGAAAGAATGCAGCAGAACAACACCCAGCAACATAACTATATAACCCTGGTGTTAATAATTAAAAATGTTCTTCAACTAAATTATTTCAAAATGATATATTACAGTTTATTTCCTGTCTCTTAAGATATAGCTCTGTTTTCCCTATTACTGTACATTAACAATGACCCAACCCTAAAATATCATAATTCTCTAGAGAAGGAATCAAGTGAGTGTTGATGGTTCATATTGTAAATGAAGTCATAAAATATCTTTTTATTATTCTTCAGTATGGTGGCGAATTGGCTGAGTCGTTAGCATGTCGGACAAAATGCCTTGTAGTATTCATTTTGGCTCACTGCCCTCTGATTTCCAATTCCACCGAAGTCAACTTTGCCTTTCATCCTTCTGATTTCGATAAAATAAAGTACCAGTTAAGTACTGAGGGTTGTTGGCCTTGTGTCTATGTTACAAACAATTATTCTTCAATGTCGAACTGCAAATAGTCCATTGTTTTAAAGAATGACCATCCAGGCCAGATTAGAGGTGGGGACAAGTGGTCTAGTTGGCATGGGCCTACGATTCTGAAAGAGTCTACTCCCCCTGTTAGAGGCACATGGGGTAGTCATTCTAGTTCTTTTATTCTGTCCTGTTACTTGTAAGTACATCATGTACACTACATATACAGGTAGTAAGTACATCATGTACACTACATATACAGGTATATACAGGTAGTAAGTACATCATGTACACTACATATACAGGTAGTCCTCACTTTCTGAGCTTCCGATATTTACAAGTTTACATCTTTATGAAAATAAAAATAAATTATTTTTTATTATTTTTTTAATATTTACACATAACTCAATGTGTGCTGCCCAAATACAATGTCTGGTCAGATGAAGATGCCTGTCAGCTGAGCCAAGGGCTAAATTACGTTGGCAAGAGTCAGCAAACCCCAGCCTCCCATTTTACGAGATCTCGATTAATGAGCAATAATTAAGAACGAATTGACTCATAAAGTCAAGAGCTACATGTACCTGTAACCCACAGCACTGATTACTAAGCTGTTTGGAATGGGGCTTACATTTTACATCTGGCCTGAGCCTATTACAGCTTTGCATGGGCCTGGCCATCACTTGTGATACTCAACAATTTATTTACTTATCTCAACTCCAGACAGATAAAAGAAAAAAATGTTAGCTCTGATATAACAGAAGTATGGAACCATGTTGTTGTTACTATTTCAACACTTTACTAACGAACCACTAAACTGATTTTAAAAGTTTGGATAAACATTAGTTAAATTTTCCTTACTGCATTTCCTGACTGACCTAAATACATAAGTGAGACATAACAGAGAAAAGAATTCTGTTGATTGATTTAAGTTACATAACCATACCATTTATTGCAACAGTTAGGGAGGTGACATCACATATCAAGTTAATTAGGGGTCCATCATAACTCTTAACATCCTGTAAACAATTTTCTAAGTCCTGTGATAATTGAGCAGAAAATGCTTAAAAACGAGATTTTTGCAGCTTATTATTTAATTTACAGGTAAGAAACACAGGTTCTTGAGGTATTTTCGCACTGAAATATTTCACTTTTACCATATATCATCATCATCATCATCGCTTTTTACGTCCGTTTTTCCATGCTAGCATGGGTTGGACGGAGAGAGTTAT
>JAOPJM010378648.1:0-11481 GCA_027124095.1 Muusoctopus leioderma | reverse complement strand
TTTTTATTTCACCACACGTATGTCTGTAATACCCCATGTCTTTCGTACACTGTATTTTATGTCTTTTGGGCCCTTGTTGCCAATAAAGAAAGGATTATTATTATTATTATTGCATTTATTATTTAATAATAACAATCTTGTTTATATGAAATTGATTTATATAAGAATAGATTAATACGTGAAATTTTATGTTATAGAAGTGGAGTATGGATTAGGATGACATGCACTGGAGTGGTACATTACAAAAGAGAATGTGTACATTTGACACAAATAACAACAAAATAATATGTAGTCAACATGCAAATTGGACAACAGAAATATATAAGAAATGGCATAAAATGTAACGGTAGAAAAAAATATAGATTGATCAATGGAGAAATGAATAGCTAAACAAAACATCATTTGTAGTTAAACATACTGCTTTTTTCAATTTGCCTATTAAAAGGTAAATAAACCGAAAAGTTCATATTGATATAATGAAAACGACAAAATAAAACGTAATATATTATTAATGAATAAAGAAACCTACAACATTTTCTTAACAAATGATTTCTATCAATCACATATAAATATTTCTATGCTCTACGTAACATTTGTGTTCGTGGAAAACAGTCGGATTTATAAGCAAAATAACAGATAACAATGGAATTTAAAAAAAAAAACAAACAAACACAGAGTATAGAAACTTTTAGTGGAAATATATAATTCTAAAAAAAAGACAAAACGAAACAGTAAAAGAAATAGAAATCATAAATAGTAAGATATAAAATAAATGATATGAACAAGAAGAACAATAAACAGATTTAAGAATCTAAATAGGATTTAAGAAGGCTGCTTATTTTGTCTTTTGCATTTTACACAAAAGATATTTTCTTCAATAAGAGCGCAATGTATTCTGAATTAATGAGAGGACAATAGGTTCATGGAAAATCAATAAAATAATCCTATCAAGAGAGGGCATTTCACCACTGTTCGCAGCATTTGTTTACGTACAACCACAGTAATTTCGCATAAGAATGTAGCAAGTGGTGTACGCAATTATTTAGTATAAACAATGTGTAATGTGAAAACGTGTTCCTCAGTGAAACAAAACAAGAATGACAACCGCCACAATGAAGCCCGTGATAGGACGTAACACCACCAAAAATAGTAATACTATCGTTATTAATGAAGGATGTGACGACAGAATACAAGACCAACATCGACAGAATACCAAGACCAAAATCATACTACTAGTACTACTACTACTACTAATAATAATAATACTAATAATAATAATAATAATTGTTTCTAATTTAGGCACAAGGCCAACAATCCCCAGTACTTGACTGGTACTTTATTTTATCGACCCCGGAAGGATGAAAGGCAAAGTTGTAACAATAATAATAATTATTATTTCTTTATTGGCCACAAGGGCCCAAAAGACATAAAATACAGTGTACGAAAGACGGGCTATTACAAACATATGTGTGGTGGAGTAAAGAAACATACACAAAAAAGACGGGGGAGGGAGAAAGAAATTATACAATGATGGCGGACACGTTAACAATTTTGATGATACAAATAATTAAACTATTACAGAAAAAAACACACAAAATAATTAAAACAAGATATAATTGATAACAATAATAGATATGATAACAAAAAAAAAACAAGAAATGAAAAAGACATAGAATACATTTAAGGCTCGTCTCTCACCAGAAAAATAGCCTACTGGCTATTGTAGGCCATAGTACACCACCTCTATGCCTGCCCAGCATTTCTTGTATTATTCGTGCGTGCACCCGAAAGCGCCTCTTAACATTTTTTGGTGAGGGTTTCGCGAGAAGGCAACCCACGTCCTGGGGATGTAAGTCCTTCAAATCATCGTAGTACTCGATTGTGCATCCTATAAAATTTCTGTCATTAGCTGGCGTTTTTAAGTTTGACCCCATCCTCTTAACATCCATTGTTATGTCATTGGTGTTCCCTTCGTCATTCAAGAGAATTGTCCGCTGCATGAGTGGTTCGTTTGACCTTCGAAGGACTGTGAAATACATTTCGTCTACATCTAATAGATTCATTTTTGTTTCTTCCTTTTTTCTTCTTCATCTACTTCTAGTTCTTCTGTTTCCTTTTCCTTTTCTTCCTCTTTCTGGCAAACAACATTTATTTGAGGGGGTACGTCTCCCCACACAAAAGCTCCATAATGCCGTCCTGCCGACCATCGCTCTGACTATCGCTATAATTGCCCGTCTGAGGCGGGGAAACCTCCACACATGATTTGGGGGCTTTCTGTTGTGGCTGGTTTCTTTATGGGGAGTTTTTCTCCTTTTTGTGCCATTTATACTGCTCTGCTTACTGGGCGGCTCATTACAAGAAGATGGTGTGGCGTCACTCATCAACTCAGCTGCAGTGCGGAGCGCTGGGACCGAGTGTGAGACAAACTCTTCCGCCATCTGCGGTTCGGGAGAGGCCATCTCGGAAGCATTTACCTCCAGGACCGAGGCTGAAGCGGATTCTTTAGTCATTTCCGGAGCTCTATCTCGTGGCACGGCTGGACGTTCTGGTGGAGCGGCGTCCTCTGTACTTCACTCGCCCCTCCTTCGCGTTTCCATTTCTTTAGGACAGAAAGCCCTCAGATGGCCTTTACTGTCGCAAGTTAAACAGGAGGGTTTTTTGCCCTGTACCACCACTCTCCACGGTTTTGTTTCCGCATCCATGACAGGGCAGAGCTCCGGAATGTCTCTGTGGTCTTGAAGGGTCATGAGGATTTAGAAGTCCACAGTGACCCCTCCTGACCACATATAATTTCTGATTACTTCCGCACTTACCACCTACCCATATTGCTCCACAAAGCTGTGGACCAGCCAGGGGGAGAAATGTCTGTCAATGCCCCTGACTGAGACCTTGGTGTTTCTTTTCCCCATACATTGAGGGACGATTTTATGGGCAGGTGTGTGCAGCACAATTTCGGCTTGCTTTTCTGCCTTAGCTTGGGTTCTGAAGTTTATGTTAATAGTTCCGTACGATCTCCCCCGGTCTATGTATGTGTTGGCGTACCATGCCCCTTCCAGAGCATCCTGCAGTTGCTGTTTGGATGGCAACCTAAACTGCTCGCTACCTCTCTCGAAGCATATGTAGGTGAGCATTTTTTTGGCTTGCTCTTGTACATATTCCTAGGGTAGCCTCACCGAGAGCTTATTTACAAAGGTATCCCAATGCTTCCTTTGCTGTTGAGCTTCGGCCAAATTCAAATATTCTCTTTTAGCTGCAATATCAGCAAAGCTGTTTACTTTTTGTCTGTGTGTATTGGTGCTCGTGCAATTTTCTACATTATTGTTACTGTTAGTGTTCAGAATGTGTGCCAAATTAAATGTTGTACTGTTGCTATTACGCTGTGTGTCAGTGTGTAAAACATTTTTTCCTTTTTGTTGACGAGACACAACGTTCTCGTCATGTATATTTTGGTGGACGTATCTGCCAGCCTTCAGTTTTGTAGCCATTGTTAAAAAGGCAAAACAAAATGCAAATAAAAAGTAAAAAAGACGAACCTTTCGGGGTTGCCACTAAATGTGACAGACCTCACACAGTTAATAATTCCCTCCTTGTAAGGTAATCCAGAAAAAAATGTGTGTGTGTGTGTTAATATAAATAAATGAATACAATTAATTACTACAAATAATGGCAACCCACACATGGGCAAGAACCCATCTTCTATTTTGTATCAGAGCACCCTACATCTCTGACCAACGTCCACTGCTGTATCTCCTCAGTCAGCCCATCGGCCACATCGTCTTCCTCCAGGTAATTCAGCAGATCCATATGGAACTCGTCTGAGATGTGAAAACCCGTGTATGTCTTGCCGTCCGCGGGAGTGAAAAGGATCCTCCCCGTGCTACTAGGACACCTTTTGTGTTTGGGTTCAATTCTTTTCTTTCTCACTCTCTTTTTGTCTGTTTACCTACAACCAGAGCATACCACCCCTTCTTCAGCGTCAGTTCGCTTCTCATCATCATAAGACGACCACTGGTACTACTGGCAGGTGGCTGTATCTCTTCTGGTTGTCGGCCTCCTAGTCGTCCACTGCTAGCACCGAAAAATGAGGCACGTTTTTCGGCCATTCTCAGAACTGGGACAGGAGTTCTTATGGAAGCAGCAGTTTCTAGGTGCTGTTGTTTTTGTTGCTCTTTTGTTGCTGTTCGTCACTCTCCTCCTCTGCCTTTCCAGCTTTTCAGAGCAGAAAGTATTACATGACTCTTACTGCCACATATGGGACAGTTGGGCTTTCTGCACTGCGTAACCAGCCGTATCCCTTTTTCTCTGGACCCACGATGTGTTAAAGATCCAGGAGAGTATGTGGTCTTCGTGGGGTGATCAGAATCTCCATGCCCTGCATACCCCACCTGACCATATATCGTTTTTAGTCACCTCGACGCTCACAACCTGCCCGTACGGCGCCAACATTCTAACAATAAGCTAAGGGACAAATATCCCTGGCTGTGACCCATGTGTTCCACAACCCCATATATTACGGCAGGGCCTGAGAGCAGATGTGTGGCACACCAACTCATCCTGTCACCTGGCGTAATCTTCAGACTTGAAGACAAGGTATATACTGCAATATACTTATCCGTGGTCGATGTAAATTGCAATATTCCATACATCGGCCAGTGCTGCCTCGCTTCCCCTTTCGGAAAAAAACCCTGAAAACGGTATGCATTTCGAAAGGCAGAGGTATGCCACATTTTTCATCACTCTCTATTCGATAAAATCGTTTAGGCGACAAGGCAGAAGATTTTATGGCATATCTGACTCACTATTTTTTTCTCTGAGAGTTGACCCATGTTCAGAATTTCTGTGTCGTTCCCAACATTATCAAAAGATTTACTGCCATTATTGTAGTCTTGAAGACTGGTTGCCGTTCGTGAATCTGTAATTTTTTGTGTAATTTAAGAATCTGTGTTCGTATTTTAAGAGCTATCATTTGTCCTTATATTTAAAAATATTAACAAATGATATATGTTCTTTTTTACAAAATTTCGAAAACATCTTCAAAAATATTAGCAGCGTGAACGCCAAATGAAAAAGTCATATTGTTGTATAAATGCACAAATGTTTACAAACTATGTAAAAATGTCCAAGGACAAACGTTATTTTTTTCATTCTAAGGTAAAGGTGGTTAACACTTAAATGTTACAAAGCCTAATAATATAAAAAAGAGTTGGTTTATATTTTGTTTTCATCGAATAAACGATATAAACAAACCTATTTTTTCGAGGGCTGTTACTGACTTCTGCTAAATACAAATAAGAACAACAACAACAATAATAAAAATAATGATAATAATTGTTTCTAACATAGGAAGAAGGCCAACAACCCCAAGTACTTGACTGGTACTTTATGTTATCGACCCGGAAAGATGAAAGGCAAAGTTGACTTCGGCGGGATTTGAACTCAGAGTCCAGTGAGCCAGAACGAATGCTGTAAGGTATTCTGTCCGACACGCTAAGGACTCCGCCAATTCGCCGAATAATGATAGTAGTAATAATAATGATGATAATACAGAAGAGTCACACTAATATTATGAAACAAACTCAATGCTCGGAATAAGAGAATGTATATAAATACTCTAGCCATCCCAGTTATACATTACAGCTTCAACATAATAAACTGGAGTTTAAGTGATTTAGAGAGCTTAGATAAGAAGAAGAAAAAAACACAAATAAACACAGGAAACTACTAACAGCATTCTGATGCTACTACCCTGGAGCTTATATAGATAGAATATGACTACCCTGCAACCAGGGAGGACGGTATCCGATGCATTAACAATACTGAACAAATAATTTCGACAATAATGATGACAAAAATGCATTTACCGACATTACACCGACTCCACAGCCAAACAGAGCAGTAACTATCTGTAAATTTATATTTTGTTATTGACGACATGGACATTATGGACAATTCGCTGATAAATCAATTTTATGTAAGATAAAGAATAATAATTTTTAATTAAATAATTATTTAATATATTTATTTCATTATGATATTTATTTAAATCGGCCTTACGAATATTTAAAGTTATAATTCTTTTATCTATTTTTGAAGAATTAGCATTAAATTTGAATGGCGTATTCAGACTGTAATGAGAAATATAATCTTTATAAGATTATCATTATTATCATTATTGTGAACGGATAGATCCATCACCACCATCAAATATACAAAGCTGTCGACACATTTGGTGCCAATCTAACTCCATATTTTATACTTAATTCATTACAAAAATGTCCAGTCTTGATTTTCACAAAGTACTGAAGATAAGATGTCCTTTTGAATTATCAAAGATTGTTAGAGTAGAAAATAATTGCTATGTATTTTCCGAAACTTCACACATATCACACTATATTTGCATATTATGATAGCTATGCAGCCCAGCGCTAGTTAACATGTCAATATGTGAACGACCATATGGCTTTACATACCCAGATATTCCGTGGACTGAATGTCTTACATAAATATAGAAACAAAAAAATCCTAACGCTGTCCTGGATAAATAATCCGTGCTGAATTGGGTAACATAAGGAACAACGTTCGCTATAAGACAGAAGGCCACCACCATTGTATATATTGACAGGAATATCAGCAAATCCTAGAATATAGACGAAAAATGCACATTTGTGGTGTTTTGCATGTCTTGTGTGGTAGACTTAATGCGTAACTCCGTTTATTAATACAACCTGGACTTTGGGTGACGTTAGCGTAGTGAACTCTGTTGCAAACATTCGCGCTAGGTCTCGAGCCTAAGGATAACTCCTCTCTTCTTCCAAGCAGTGTGTGAGGCCCTGGAAATGGTCATGGACGCTACCATTTCTCCTCCTACTAAGTCATTTGAAACAAATTAAAACGATAATTATTGTGATTATTAGGTCCATCTTTAGATTTTAGATTTAAATTTATACACTATTTTGATCAGTCCAATTTCCAAAGAACAAACGCCAAGATCGAACGTTTTATTTCCGTATAAATACACTTTTCCCAGTCTAAATTTTAGTTTCTAACTAGAAACTTTCATGTCTACATGAATAATAACAAGCTGAGTGGATGGAGTGTGCAAGGGGTGCTTGGGTGTAGTGGTTAGTACGGTCGTCCGGTATACGATAAATGCATGGTTCGATTCCCGTTGGCAGTTCTGAACACATTTTCTTCTATCTTGGGTTCGTATTTGAAGGGTGTCTAATTTAATTTAATTTCATTTAATGTTTATTAATAATAATAATGTGATTACCTATTGTGATACTGGAAGACGTAGATATTCCGGAATTAGAAACCCGATGACGATCGGAAATCAATCCTATCAAAATGTAGTCTAAAATATACTTACAAATTGTCATTTGAAGATACTGTTTGTACTGTAGATTCAAATACATTGACACACTGGGCTAGAGAGAATGTTTTAACTACTCCAACGTGTATAGCACAGGGAAAATCCCATCCATAGATTCCATTGCTAATCACAACATATTGAGAATTTTAACCAGAAAATCAATGTCAGCATTGATAACGTAATATAATTGATTCACTGAGTTTCTCGTAATATTAAACTACATAATATGAACAGATCTTTGAGCGAAGAAATTGCCATTCCGCTCGCCTATTACAAGAATATAGAATAAAGAAAAACAAAACGATCTAAAATAAGCGGGTTGTATCCAAAAAGTGCACTGGAGCAGAGAAAGAACCATAGAATGTTAGAATAAAAAACAAACAAACAAATACAGATGAAAATATTTCAAAAAATATAACTTCAAGGGAAATTGGCTATCTATATCAAAGAAGCAACTTTCTGCAAAGTGAACAATGCTAATCAATTAGCCAACAATAAATCATTCCAGATTTGTTGCCCTCCGATTTAAAGTATTCTAATAGTGCTGTTCTCTGATATTTCAGTTTGTAATTCTCTCAGTATCATTCATAATGTACCAAATATGCTCCATAATTTTCCCAAATACTCTCCACAGTTTTACAAAATACTCTCCTTAATTATATAAACACGCAGCAGTTTTCTCTGTATACGCTTTTGCATAGCTTAGTAAACTGACGAACTTATTTTTAGAATCAGTGTAAGCTATGGCAGACTTAATGTTTTGACACAGTCAAGTTAGAGGTCAAATATCGACAACGATTCACAGAAATAAGAAGGGGATTAAGAAAACAACTCTTTGCTAATATGGAAAGCTTTACGTTATGGAGAAAAAAATAAGAAAATGTTTCTTTTAAATATTATAAGCTATTTGAAAGAATTCACAGAATATTCTATAGAATATCAAATAAACCAGACACACGTATAAAAATGTCACCAACCAAACTAAAATAGAGAGAAATACTTGGGAGATGTAATAGGAAAAAGCTACGAATCGCAATAAAAAAAGACAGGATGGATTGCAACAGTAACATATTATGTTAAAGCAGGAAATAAAAGAGCATATATGGTGAACTAATTCGATAGACGAAATTATATTAGAAAGTGGAAAACCCCTACGTCTGGCTTAATATCTATAAAAAGAATAATGTCCCTTGTAACAATCTCAGCACTATACTGACCCATGCACAAGTAACACCAAGCAGACAGGCGCAACAATTATTATCCCTAAAACTCAGAAACCATAAAACCCCAAGAACTACATATTAATCACCTACCCACCCAGCATCATAGAAAATATTTTGAATAAATTGTCTATGACAGAATGTATCAATACTGGAAAGATAAGAAATGTTACCAAAGAAGTATGGAGTGCCTGATGTCACAGATATATTTAAATTCTCATTGCCAAAGCAGTGTTCGACGATAAAAGAATACAAATATTAAAACAATAAACAACTAAATTATGGATTGACTATAAAACACTCTTCCATAACGTTCTCCTCAAACTCGGTACTTGAAGCAATAGAAACATATTAGATATCTCCAGTAGTAAATAGTTATGTGAGCCATGCTATAGAAAACTGCAAGATATAAGGAAAAGAAAATACCTATGGACAAATGAAGAGAATTCAACTATCACGATTCCCAACAGGTAGACCTATTGTCTTCTCTATTGTTTTGTCTAACAATGGAGTTCCTAACGGATTTACTGGAGGGGATTGTTTACAAATATACATATGCGATGGAGAACCAATGATTTATCTCCTGTATGTGGGTGTCCTAAAATTATATACAAGAGACGACAACAAATGATATATCGTGCACCAAACAGTTTAAGGTTTCACTAAAGACACCTGCATAAAGATGTAATTTTATAAAGTATACTAAGCACATCTTAAAGAAATTTTAAAATAACTTCAGATAGACAAAGATCTACAAAAAAGTAATTGTATAATATTACATAGTTAACATTTAGAAATAAATGAAGCAGAAAATATCCAGCATAGACTAATGAATTACCAACAAAAAAACAAAAGTTTTAATAAGATACTACAGGAAATCAGATTAATATTAGGAATAAAACTAATTGCAAAATGCGAAATATTTGGTATAGTAAATTTCACACGATCTATTTCAAAAATTATCAACTGATTTATTAGTGATCCAATGGTTTGCTTGATTCAACGCTATTTAAGTACAACTATCCGATACGACTATTGTTTACAAATGCCTGCAATAAAAAAAATGGAAATGATGTGACGAAGCATAGACAAAACAGCAAGGAAACTGATGACTAGATATATAATATAATCTTCCAAATAGTAGGTAGACAGGAGGTACATAGAGCACCCTCAAGTAATATAATATAATATTTTTGGTGGGATTAAGAAGGTACCTAGTCGAAAACAAGTGTTGATTTTCCAAATATAATTCGTTTCTATAGATATTATATACAGTATAAATGCTGGAAATGTTAAGACATCTAGAGATAAGAGCGGCAGAGCAACTGAAAAAAGAATACTATAGCGTGATTATGTGACTAGTGAAGTGACAAAATAAATTCCTACAATGCCAATTTACAGCAAGATCGTCATGACACGTAAATGTGAAAGGAACACACAAATAGATTACCAATCCTGGTTGAAAAGCTCAGACAGTAATCTTTATTATAGTTGCAAAAAAAAAACAAATGTTATCCTCAAGAAACTACCACGAAAATATCTGTAGAAGAAAATACATGCTGATTATACAATGAAAACACAATTGACCAAATTGTGTGAGGTTATAGTGCTCTGTCAAATCAGAATATTCCCTATTACATCACCGAGTGGGTTGATGCAGTAATTAAGCAATATTCAAGATAGACAATAAATAATGCAACATACACTTACCAGAAGCTATCGCTGAAAATTACCAATTTGCAATAGTCTAGAATACGTAGGTGCACAAAAATAGAGAAATCTACATCAAATCACGTAGTACGATTGTTTTATAACACAGGCACACATATCGCAAATATTGGGCGATAGTTCTAGTCTATTAGATCGAGCCCAGTGATTATCGATCTATAAATGATTAAAAGTAAATTAAAGCTAGGCTGTTCGTAAAGGGATTTAACTAAATACATGAAAGCATTTTGCACGGGGCTCTACTACTTCTGCCATCCATCTCTGTTCAAGATAATGTTAGTAAAGGATACATTATTTGTTTTTACAACAGTCTATACTGAGCAGAGTATTGGTCGAATGAAGGTTAAGAAATATAGGGTTCAAAAATAGAAATAAAACAACGTATGTAGGTTTAGTAAAAGGAACATGGAAAAAGTACTTGTTATATTCCATTCTCGACACCATACATTTACAAACGCTACATAAAATGTCACAATAAGAAACAAAACCAATTCTACCAAGATTCACCTTTATATAAGGGGTACATGACATTCAGATACTCATATAAAACACGGTTTACACTGGGATAACATGGGGTTGAGATTGATTAAGCGGAAAAAAATCAAGCATTAAAGAAGACAGATCACATTAGAAGCAAGAGTGGCAACAAAAACAACAACAACAATAGCAAAAACGACAACAGTAATAATAATAATAATAATAGCAAAGACATTTGTTTCTAACATAGGCACAAGGCCATCAACCACAGTACTTGTCTGGTACTTTATTTTATCGACCCCCAGAATGATTAAAAGCAAAGTTTACCTCGGCTGGAATTGAACTTAGAGTGCTGTCAGCAAGAATGAATACTGGGAGGCATTCTTTCCGACGCGCTAACGACTCTGCCAATTCGAATAATAACAGTAGTAGAAGAAGTAGTCAAGAACCATTCTTCCTGCAAGCACGTCGCGAGCGATGCCTTTTCTATTCGCCTCTTCTAATCGATTGATTAACTCCTATAATTTGCTGTTTTTTTATTACTACATCTTTGCTAAAACTGACAGATTCTGCTTTAATTTTCTTTTTGATGGAGACCCATCACCTGTTATTAATAACACTGGACAACAACATATTTGCTACTGGAGATGTGTAAAGCGATTAAGACTAATTTGGGTACGCTGA
>JAOPJM010377828.1:0-11488 GCA_027124095.1 Muusoctopus leioderma | reverse complement strand
ACACACACAGACAACACACACACACACACACACACACACACACACACACACACACACACACACACACAGCTGAATGTACTTCACCACTCTAACTTACCCATTGAAACATTATAAAGAGAGTTGACTTTCTCCACGACACACTACATGGAGACATTTCTTTTTACCGTTTAGTCATGGAGGGAAGGGTAGTGTCCATGACACTTGATATTTGTTTAGGGCATCCGAGACTGGTGGGAGGAAGAGAGGAAGCTATCCTCAGTCCGGAGACATGGCCTGAATACTTGCAACAGAGTGAACTCTGCTAAAGACATCCAAGGACCAGGTGGTGGTGTTAAACCGGGTGTGACCTATTGATTTATTAAGATTTATATACATTAATATTGGAATGGTAAATGGCAATATCAACATCAGAGAGACATAACCAAAGATCAGGCTCAGTCACCCACTACATTTTTAATCAATTTACATTTGGAAGTTCTCTCCCTTGCCTTACTTGACAAGATTTAACATGAAAGCTAATGACTTTTCTCTTCTTGTTACGAGTATATTTTCAACTGATTAAACATTCTTTTTGTGTTCACTACACTAAGCATCTCAGCCTGCACTTAACTATGTGTTCCTCATGCAGAAGGTACCCTTGGGGAGATTTTCTAATGCCATAATTTTAAATTGCCTAATGAGCGAATGTTTTTCACACAAAAACTATATCTTATAAAAGACGTTCTAAGGTCTAAGAAACACGTGTTAAACTAAGCTTCGCTGATGAGGCCTACCAAGACCGAAACACATGGGAAGTTGTCACCGTAACTACCAAAGATCAGAGCCACTCACTATTGCATATCTCCATTTAATTTTTACTCAATTTAAAATTCAAAGTTCTCTCCCTTGTCATTGACAAGAAGTGTCATTAACGCTAATGACTTTTTCTTCACGGGTATAATCCCAATTAATTAAACATTATTTTTGTTGGCTCACCACATTAAATATATAAACCCACACTTAACTAGTGAACATATAGTTACAGGGAGAATGACACATACATTTCGAGTCCACGAGGGAACCTCCAGCCAAGACTCCATTCAAACCAGACAGCACCGTCTTAAGAAAAATGGATGGTTACATCGAACAACAGTAGAAGTACTTGATATACAAAACGACAGGATGGTCACAGATGGAACACCTTTGATAAGTCTGCTCGATCAGGGCTGACCAGCAAACAACACCAAACAACGACAACACACGCCAGTGAGGAAGCGTTTATGTGGTCACTCGACATGCAAGAAATAGCAGCGAAATCTCCTTCAAATCACACGCCTTCACTGTCTTAGATAAAAAAAATTTAAAAGGTACGCGTTGGAAGATGTAATCCTGAGTTCCTTCAGCATAGGGAAAAGACGGCATGGTCACAACTGGAATGGCTTTGATCATAGGTCTGACCGGCCAGAGTTTACCTGGAGCTCAACAACAACAACAACAACAACAACAACAACAACAACAGCAACAGCAACAACAACAACAACAACAACAACAACAACAGCAGCAGCAGCAGCCACGACAACAAGAACGATATGCTGAGCGGCAAGAACAACAACACCCCAGCACCTAAGACGAAGAGAAAAATATCAACCACAACATCAACACTGCGCCACTAGATAATCGACAAGTCGGCCGAGTACCAGAGCACCAATTAACACCAACACCACCAATTCCGCTTCCACTGAGGCAGCCGGTAACTTTATCTCTAGTGGTGGTATCAGCTGCAGCAACGACAACGGCATTTGATATAGCTAGGTGGCTGCTAGGACTGGCACATTGTCAATGCGGCAAGATCCACAGAGCCACAAGAGTTGCAAAAAGAACAACTGAGAGAAGTTAGAGGACGCATAACGGATCAGAAAATGGCAAAAGCATCTCTGATCGGCCAAACAAACTGCCAATTGAAATGCCAAACGGAAACCAGCTGTTTATGGTGGTGGAATGTAGAAAGCTCAGGCTCTACATATGAGGGGCCATTAATCAACTAAGAGTCGTCTACTCACAGCAGAAGGCAAAAGGGGGATGGCCGGTACTGCTACCAGCCTCACAACCAAAGCAACACAAACAACAAGAGCGCCAACTAGAACAGCAGCTGAAACAGCAGCAGCAATAAGAACAGCAGCAATAAGAACAGCAGCACCAATAATTATAGCAGCACAAACAAGAACAGCAACAGCTAAACACACGAGAGCAAATACTCCGTCAATTATATTGTAAATATAAAGAACAGTTAGTTAATAAAGTAAATAGGACAAAACAAACAAATTCAAACAAAATGATAGGGCTTCCAGGATCTCGTCTCCACCGAGCAGACTTCTGCTGAACACAAAATTCTCATATGACGAGTAAATTTCCAGCAATAGAGCGAGAAATATCTTTTAGAGGATTACCTGACCTTTTCCAAGAGCAAGGTAAGTGAGATATATCACTTCTATTTCCCAATGCACTAGCCAGTTTGGACTTCGAGAAACCGCATTGGGTCATCCACCTTGTATCTAGATGGAGTATTAGGTCAACAGATAGAGATAGTATAGGATAACTGTATTTTCAACCGGTAGGCTAGACAGACTACCAATTTGTGATCTGAATGGTCAACAAATACAGAGACCCGGTTACTGGAAACCCAACGCGTCGTTCCCTGCGCACAAAGCGTAGAATGAATGAATTAGTTAATTGATTAAGTGGCAGTTGATACGGGCGATCATCAACAACCAGTGGTGTGGCATTCTGAAAAGGGTGATTGAAATAGAATTAATAAGATTCAACAAAGATGTAGCGATAAAGAAAAACAGATTAGGTCGGGAGCAAGTAAGATAATTAGGAGAGGCGATTAATAAATGCATCGCATCCTACGTGTTAACTGCGAGAATAGCTGTCGACTGTTCCTTCAATACGAAACACGCAGGCTGCATTGTGAGATCTCAAGAGCATGTTCTTAGACATTAGCAAATGAAAACCATTCGATCGGCCCGGCTGGCAAAGGCACGATGTGGAAGCAAAACCACCATTGGGTATTTTCAATTCCAAGCTGATGCGTGCGCATTTCCAGCGTCACATCAGTCTATTTTACGCTAGTGGCTCGTACTAAAAGTAGAAAACATTTGGTACTTTCGAAGAAAGGAAAGATTATTCCATTTTATGATAGTCGTAACTTGAGGACCCATTATAAAGAAGCTGTAAGAAAGAAAATTGTAGTTTCCATTAATAATCTGCATAGGATATAGCATAGACCATCAGAAATAAAGTTCCATGAAAAAAATTGGTCCGAACAGAATAAAGTCTCTGGATTCAAGAGACAAGAGAAAGACTTGTATTGGTGGAATCAGCAGAGGTAGCGATTTTAGTTACGTCCCTTTGCATTCTTTGTTCATATTCCACTATGGTCAACTTTTTTGTTTAATCCGTCCAGAGTTGATAAAATAAAGTACCAGTCAAGTTCTGGTTCGATATATTTGACCGTTTTCTTCCTCCAAATTTGAGGCCTTCTTTTAATGTATGAATAAATCATTAATATTTATTATTTAGAAAATGCAAATAAATATTCTGATACACAAATTATAGAGAATCTTATCTTGTAATACAGTAATGGTCTTTCTTTTTCTCACTCTCATACACACACACACACACACACACACACACACACACACACACACACACACACACACACTCTCTTTCTCTCTCTCTCACCCAGACGCTTTCTGTCTTTCTCTCTCTCACACACACACACAAACACTCTTTCTCTCTCCCTCTCTCTCTCACACACACACACACATATACATATACACACATGCGTGCACATACGCTTAATGTCTGTCCGAAACATTTGGATTTCTGGCGTAGTGCTATCAGAAGATATGATATATTGTTATATACCTATTCCTTGACGTCATCAGTTGTGTATACAAGTGCAGACGGTTTTATCAAAGGCTATAACCTTTCTTTAGCAAACTACTTACCAACGTTTAGTTTCACATATTGAAATCAAGTAAACGGGTTTTTGCGTTTTAAAACCTGATATAAGGAAGACATTTCAAGATAACTCTACTCCTCAGTTTGTTAATAAATGGCATATATTATAGTAGACGAACATAGTAAAGCATCAGACTAAATACATTATTGTACTTAGTTTTGTCTGCTTATGTTCAGAGTTCTGAAGCCCAGTAAATCGATTATACCACTCGTGTGCTCATGTAACAAATCAATGAAAGGTATACATAATAGCTTCGGTTATGAAAAATGGATATGGTATAAGAGTATGGAACAAATGCGTTGCGATATTTAATTATTTGTTTTGCTCGGTTCCGAGTTCAAATTCCGTCGGTGTCAACATTGTGTTTAGTTTCTCAGGAATCGATAAAATAAGTATTAATAATATTCTGTATCGATGAAGTTAATTATATGCTTTGCCTTCAACAATGAAGATGGTTAAAATACAAAATTTTAATAGCAAATATAGTAAGCTTCTGAGGGAAGCGTAGGTGACCCACTGCTAATTTTTTGTTTAACTCAACTCACCCCACATTGATAATACCGCTTTAGTTTGTCTGTTATATTCATCATTAATGTTGCTAGAAGACTAACACGGTAGTATACTGGATAAAATGCTTTGTGGTATTTAGTTAATTTCCTTTAACTCCCGGGTTCAAATATTCCCGAGATCAATTTGTCTTTACTCTTTGTAGGTGTCGATAAAAGAAGTAGTAGTCTAGTATTATGTTCGATATTTAATTGACTGTGCCCTTCCTCAAACTTAGTGGGCTTGTGTCAATGTTAGGGATCTATATTATCGTCATCATTTTCCGCAGTAACAGCAACAGCTTCAGCAGAAAATAGGGCAGCAAAAGCATTATCATCAGCATAATCAACATCACAACTATATAGTAATAGCAATAGGAAAGATAATACATACAGATCGACACCAAACGTGAGGAATAATCGAAGATGACGTCTTTGCTCAATACAGATGATAAGCATGTCGAAATGTAGTAGCATACCAGCATGCAATTCAAATATATACAAACAGACAATATAAAGAACTACAAATTCACTCAAAAATATCTTAGATTACAGCATAAAACAGAAAAAAACTAGAAGTACTTCCATTATCTTCCTATTAAAGTCCCCATTTCCAGCAATACTATTACGGCATATGGTACAATAACAACAAAACAACCAATATAGAAAACCGCAAGAGCATAACACACATAATTGAGAGCAATAACTAAGCTGGCCGCTGTGCAGCATACCACGATAACATAAAATGTCTGAACATCATACAATACAACACTAGCCGCCTAAAAGAAACCTTGATGGAATTTGAAAAAAACTTTCAGCATCACACAAGACATTCCAATTGCAATGCTACAAGAAATACTGCAACGACAACAAGTGACTCTTCAAATCTCAGATTGGTCTCCGATAAGGCAGGCGAGTCCAAACTTCGGTGAAGACTACATGACATGAATAATTTGTTGCATCCACTACATAGATCCTACAATAACATTTAAACACATTAAGCGCTCATGATAAAAAAAAAAACATAAACAAAAAATACATTAACAAAATAAACAAATACATATCACAATCAACCTCACTATCTATCACGCTACACACACCTGCTACAACATGCTAGGGGATACTGCACACAGCATATATCGTTAAAATAACAATACAGGTGGCACAATGATATTGAACAACAACAAACAAAACCACTTTTACAAACCTCACAAATGTAAAAGAGAACAAATCCTAATCCCATTCAGAGAGAGAATTACAATTCACAGAATTCTAAACAACCACAGTCTCATTCAAAAACATAATTGTGAAAATATCCACGGAACATACCCACACTCGACAGCAAGTAAACGTTTTCCAAACACTTTTTTCCGCCAAAATAAAACACTTTTCAAAAATCAGTCACCAAAAACACGCAAATAAGTCAGAAACAAATAAAACAAGTTATGTACACCAGCCAAGACCCAAAACCTGAAGACTTCCTGCCATTATACAACGAAAAGGAATAGTGAAACCCAGAATCCTGAAAAAACTGAAGGTCCTGCAAACCTACAAACATACACCTAAAATATATTGGGTCAGAAGAAATTATTGTACTCATTAACTTCTTCAAGTAATTATATCAACATAGCTAAATCCCCAGAATTGTGAAATTGGGTAGAATTATTCTAAAACCAGTCAAAGGCCCATTTGATACAAAATCGCGCAGAACCACATCGCTTCAAAATATCATAGAAAGTCTCATCATGTATAGTACCAATCTATACATTCCCCTTACAAACTCGTAACATAGGTTCAGATCATTACACCACCTAGAATCCTTACAAAAATATTACATAACGGTTTCAACATCAACAAAGAATACCTTACATACACATTTCTAACTATCAGTGACATCAGCAAAACGTCGATTTCATTCTGAGCTTACCATTTATAATGAAATTACTAAACGTCTTTAAAATGTGATGCAAAACGCTGGCAGGCTATCTCTCAGTACCGTTGTTATCACCCTTCTCAATGTCACAGGTACGCACAGAATACATTTACAAATAAGAGCTACACACATAAAATTAAACTTTATAACTAAGACACACAATCTGCAATATAACATTAACAGCATTAAAACACCTTTATAGAACTAAAAGATTTTATTATCACACACGACATTAACGTAGCAATAATGCATGAAACATTCTTACTATAAGAACAGAATACCCAGCATTACAAACGATACTGAAATCAGACTAGACAGACCCTTCACGATGGGGGAGGTCTTATCTCATACATAAAAAAATTGCATTCAAATACAGATATCACAAATGACATTTGTAAATTAACAGGAAACGATTCTACACTAGAAATGCAGACTTTCAAAATAAATACCAGTAACACACAGCACATTAGTATAATAACCGTATATATTGCCCCACCAACCTCATCAACCATCCAACCGGTTACATACACTACTACAGCACTTTAACACTTTCACAAACATCACCATTGGTGTAGACTTCAATGCATTCAAAACCGCCTGGCTTTCAAATGGTACAGATAACAAACGAGGTAACATAATAATGTCGCAACTAAACTTCCTTTACATCCTAAACAATCAACGCCAACACACGTACACACACATACGTTACCAATCCAACATCAGCAGCACTTCCCCTGACACAGCTTCTGCTCCATACATCTAGCTACCACAAACACTTGGCAAACAATTCCCCAACTTTCCTCTGACCACCTATCAAGTATTATCGCAACACACTCGCACATCAATGAAGAAAGCAAAAACACTTTTACAAACCTCAAAAAGCAAAATGAAACGAGTTCCGTCAAGAGACGAAATCAATGTTTTCATAAGAGACACTAGAGTATGTATATTCAATGAAATAATTATAAATGCATCCAAAACATATACCCCACATGGCAACGTCAAAAATACAACACCAAATACGCACCAGAAATAGCAAACCTTATAAAAACCCGAGACAACCTCAAACAAAATACACCAAGACAACACACAACCGGAACAATACCCAGCTTCAAACAACAAAACAAGGAAATAAAAAAGGAAACGATAGAAAGACAGAAATTGTCAAACATTTGTATCCAACATAAGCCACAAAACTAACAGTCAAATTGTGTATATAGTAATTAGCAGCAGCATCAACAACATTGGTTACACCTTATCCCATCTCACAATAACAACGGCAAATAATATACTCACAATACAACACCAAGTAAACGCCCTTATCAGACATTTCTAGAAAATCAGCTACCAAAAAACCACACAAAGAAGACAGAAACACGAAAGGAAAATACATACCTTCCAACTAGACTATGATTTGACCCTTTCCTTCAATCAGACACTAAAACCGCAATAGGGAAATCTAGAAACTCAAAAGGCTCAGTGCCAGATAATATCACAAACATACACATAAACATCTAAGGGCTGTCGGAATCACTACATTCACCAGCATCTATATCTACTCTTACGAACTCTGTCAAATTTACAGAATCTGGAAGCTGGGGAAAATTATAACAATTCTAAAGCCTAACAAAAACCCTAAGATAAGAAACATGGTAGAGAAACATCCTCCACCTATGCACAGCCTAACAAAATAGCCAAAAGGCTAATCCTTGATATCAATAACCATACATCCAATTTTTCAAATATCAACACGGATTAAGATCATTACACTCAACCACCACACTATTCACGAAACTAACACAAAATATATATGACTTCTTCAATATAAACAAAAGAAAATAACTCCTACATGTACCATTCTAACTCCCATAGACTTCAGCAAAGATGTTGACTCCTTTCCACGCTATCCACTCATACAAACATTCTCAACACCACCTTAAGAAACAGTACAAAACGCTGACTAGATGTCAGGCCGCCAAGCCTATGTAGTGTACAAGAACACATTCAGAACCTGCAATTTACCGAATAGAATACCATAATTATCCCATCCTCACACCCATTCTGTTCAGCTTATACCTACATGATCTTCCCACACTCCTACAAAACAGACCGACGGCCTCATGCGCAGATAATATAGCACTCACATCCTCCAGACACTGCTGCACAACTACTCCAACCCTACATAAACTACCTAGAAACCTGGCTCCAAAACAACTGACTGAAATAACTCCTACCAAGTTCATTGTTTTACTTTTTACCAGCAACACTAGAGAACATCAAATACAACCAACCATCACTCAACAACATAAACATGCCACAGACACAGACGACAAACATACTAGAAGCTATATCCAAGTACTCCACATTTACAACACGCATAGGAGCCATAGTAAAGAAATCAAAATGGCGCACAAACATACATAGAGCAATCATAGGTACCGCATTTGGCCAACAGAAAGAAACAACAGCAATGGTGTACAACAAATACATTAGATCCATCATGGACTATGCTAGTCAAATCTTGGCAGCCAATTTCTCCACAACAAATGACAATAAACTACTTTTTCTTTTTGCGTTAGGATGTATATGTGTTGCATTGGCAATAATATAGGGTGTTACAGATATGTTATATCGATGTGAAGGCAATGTACTCCTACCGGTGTGCCACTTCATCAGTCGTCAAAGCCAATCCCTCAGCTATACCATGCTAGCCCATCTGTTGACACAGATCCGTAGTCGATTACATTGATGCTATTACTTGACAGGCATATTGTATTATCCACTCTTGAAGCAGGAAAGGCAGAGTTGACCGCAGCAGGATTTGTACTACGAATATAAAGAGCTATAATAAATACTAATGTTCTGCCAGTCCAGCGCCCTAAACTACAATAAACTACAACGAACCCATAACAGTGAACTATGCATCATAACAGATTGTACACAGGCCACATCCATAGACTACCTACACCACGAAATTAAAATACTAAAAATGGAAGATCACCAGGACATGGGTGGAGGACACAGTTTAATACCACCATAGTTGGTAAAATAACTGCAACAATAAAAACAACAGCAACAACATTCTCGATATCTACACCACCACCACCACCAACAGCAATACAAACAATGCAACAATACCTGGCAACAATGGAATCCCTAGGTGATCGTTAGACCTGCTAGAAATAGCAGTCAAATCACCTTCAAATTACACCACACCGTCTTAGAAAAGGACACATTGAATAATATGGTCCTGTGTCCGTACACATTGGAAAACGACGGGGTAATCACATCGGGAATGCCTTTGATCACAGGTTTTCTCGATCATGGTTGACCTGGAGCTAAACAACAACAAGAATAATTCAACTAGAGAAACACTAGATGGTCGCTCGACCCCTTAGTAATAGCAGCCACAACTCCTTCATCTATAACTCTACCGTCTTAAAGAAGGAAGAACACACTGGATAATGTAGTTCTAGATATACTTCCTGACAAAAATGGGAGATGGTCATGGCTGGAATACCTTTGATCATAGATCTGCACGATCAGAGCTGACAAGGGGGACAACATAAAGCAGTGATAATTGTTTGTAGTAAGAATAGCAGCAGCAGTGACAGTAGCAATAGGAACTATAATGAACAAAAATTAACAATTACAACAACAACAACAACAATATTGACGGCAACGTCAGCATAAAGAACGGAAGTGATACCTACATCACCAGGAACGGCTGCTGTACCAACAGCCACAATATCACCAGCAACAACATCAACAACAAATGTAGTAGCACCAACGACAACAGCACCAATATAACGAGCCAACAAGGGAGCCTCTACGTGGTCACTCGACATGTTAGAAATAGCAACTGAATCTCCCTCAAATCACGATGCATTAGATATTGTAATCCACGGTATACTGTGTTTTAATAAAAAGATGGGATGGTCATGGCTGGAATGTGTTTAATCATAGGTATAATCAATCAGCACTAACGTGGGGCTAAACAAGAACAACAGCAACAATAATATTAGTAAGAAGAGCTGCAACAAGTGTAGCAATAGCACATGTAAATATAATAAAGAGCAGCAATAGCAGCAGAAATAACAACGGCAGCAACATGTGCAACAGCAGAATATAAAAAAATGCTGCAACAAAGCAACAGCTCAGCAACAGGAACAACAACAACAGCAACAGCAGCAGTAACAACGATAGCAACAATAACAGCAACATCAACAATAACAGCTGCATATGGAATTAGCAACAATAACAAAAAGCAGTAAAAGTAGTAATACTAGCAGCTATAACGACGACAACAACAATAACAACAAAAGCAGCACCCACGACAGCAATATTAGTAGCAACATCACCACTGATCGCAGGAATAACAACACAGATCACAACAAGGTAACCTCAAAGTGGTTGCTCATCCTACAAGTAATAACAGCCAGATCACCCTCAAAATCACACTCTACCATCTTAAGTAATAAAAAGGACACTTTGAACAACTTAGTGCTAGATATAACTCTAGAAGGACGGGATGGTCACAGCTGGGATGCTTTGATAATAAGTCTGCTCGATCAGAGCTGACCTGGGTTTAACCACGACCACCAACAATAACAACAACACAGGTCACAAGAAAACACAGGATGGCCACGGCTGGAATGCCTTTGATCATAGATCTGCTCGATTACGGCTGATCGACCAATATTAACCAACAATAACAACATCAGACTCCACGATTAACAACAGTAGGAACATATTACTCTTTTACTCTTTTATTTGTTTCAGTCATTTGATTGCAGCTATGCTGGGGCACCGCTTTGGAGGTCGATCAGATCGACCCCAGTACATTTGAGTCTGGTACTAAGCCGAACCGCTAAGTTACAAACAGATACGGAGACAAACACAAACACACACACACACATATATACATATATATATACGGCGGGCTTCTACAGTTTCCGTCTACCAAATTCACTCACAAGGCATTGGTCGGCCCGAGGCTATAGT
>JAOPJM010377520.1:0-11489 GCA_027124095.1 Muusoctopus leioderma | reverse complement strand
TTTATGGCTTCAACAGGACCACCAACCGCGATCAAACATAACAGCTGTTTCACAGCTTTTCATGCTACTCACACATACACTAAGTAGCGAAGCTCGTTTAATATCACCCTCTTCTACTCTCGTCTCAATTTAAGGACATCACTTCATTCTGTTATGTCCATCCTATATTACTAAAGTAGTATAAAATCATCAAGTAAAGGGGAGTAGATCCTTGTAATAGAAACAAAGGGAGAAGACATTGATCAGCATTAAACAAGTAGTTGAAGAGTATTGGTGTTCTGCAATCTGGTTGTTATTTAGCCCCAGGTCAGTCCTGATCCAGTACACACATGACCAAAGTTGTTCCAGCTATGACCATCCCATCATTCTCTTCAGTATTGCATATTTAGGAATGTGTCCTTTTTTAAGATGGTAAGGGGAGACTTGGCTGCTATTCCTAGCAAGTTGAGCAACCATGTAGAAGCTCTTTCATTGGCTCGCCGGTAATCTAGTTATCTGCTAAGTTATTCATACCACAAAAATAACTTTCGATAACTCTATTTTAGTCACATGAAATACTCTTTGTCATTTTCTGGTTCAAAAAGGATAATGAGTATAAAACAGATTGTTAACAGTTAAGATATAAGTAAGGATGCCATTAACAAAGTGGAGCAAGATTATTAACTCATGCTGGATTATTACAATAGCAGTACAACATGGGGACTGAAGAGGGTGTGCTGAACATTATGATAAGGTAAACTAGAATGTTGCTTCATAAAATAACTGTTATGCTTAAATGACAAGAGTTCTATGTTTATATATAGTACAGAATATGTGATATAGACAATTAGGGAAATAGTGAAAACCTTCATCAGTAGTACACTGTGATTGTATGCTTCTGATGTTTACTGCTACGACTACTACTGTTTATAATAATGATTTCTAAGAGACACAAGGCCACATATTTTATATGGAAGGTGGAGTCAATTATATCAATCTCAGTACTTGATTGGCACAGATTTTATCAACTCTAGAAAGATGAAAGACAAAGATGACCACAGTGGGATTTGAACTCAGTATGTAAAAGGACATGCCTAAATATTGCAAGGTGTTTTCTGTGGTGCTTCATTAATTCTGCAATCCACAGCCCTTATATAATAATAGTTTCTAACATTGGCACAAGGCCAGAAATTTGGTGGAGGGAGTTAGTCAATTAAATCAACTCCAGTACTTGACTAGTTTTATATTTTATAAAGCTCAGAAATATAAAAGGCAAAATTGATCTTGGCAGGATTTGAACTATGAACATAAAGAGTGCAAAGTATTTTGTTTGATGCTCAAACAATTCTTCCAATCAATTGACCTTATATAATAATAATGTTTTCTAACGTAGTTAAAAGACAATTTGGGGGAAGGTATCGTCGACTATATCAACCCCGGTACTTGACTGGTACTTTATTTTACTGAACCCAGAAACCTAGAAATATACAAAGCAGAATCTACCACTGTAGGATTTGAACTCAGAAAGTAAAGTGATGTAATTAAATACCACAAGGCATATTGCTCAGTACTCAACTAATTCTGTCCACTACTTATCATTACAACTGCTACTACTACTTGTATTACACCCATGGTATTGAAACAGGTGCACTAAACATCATAATAAGGTAAACTGAAACATCATTTGTAAAATAAATGATTGGATAAGGGTTGGAAGAATTGGTAGAGTGTTAAACAAAATTCCTTGAGGTATTTTGTTGAGTTCTGAATTCGGATCATGCTGGGGTCTACTTTCTCTTTCTACCTTCCAGTATTGATAAAATAAATACGAGTAAAATACTGTGGTCGAAATAATTAACTGTTCCTTCGCCAAAAATTGTGTGACCTTGTGTTTCTGCTGGGAATCAATAAATGTACCAAACAATATATTTCTCATCTGCTGAATGACATAAACACTAAAGCTAAGCAACAGTCCTTCTGAACTTCGAAGAGTTTTTATTATTTTATACTTAAAAAACATTATTAAATTTTCTTACATAAGCACAAGGTCGTCAATTTTGTAAGGGAGAGGGGTAGAGTCAATGAAACTGATATGATTGTACGGTTGGTACATATTTATGAAAGTTAAGGTCATGTAAATATGATTTGGATTTTAACTCTTATTTTGGAATTAAGCTAAATACTGTAGTTTACTTAGTCTAGATGTTTTTTTATAACTGATTTTCTTAACGGAACACTAATAGCCACAAGGTCAACTTTTATAGGTGTATAACTGATTGGATCAATAACAGTACATTACTGGTACTTATTTCATCAACCTGGCAGTGGTTTGGTAGTCGTTAGAGCGTCGGACAAAATGCCTTGCGATATTTAGTTACAGCCCTTTACGTTCAGAATCCCGCCAAGGTCAACTTTGCCTTTCATCTTTTCGGAGACGATAAAAAGAAGTACCAGTCAAGTACCGGGGTCGATTTATATTCCGATATGTGAATAGAATTATTATAGAAGATAAGACGACACCGGAAGGAAGGAAAAAGCAAACCTCAACTCTGGTAAGACAGAGAAGTGGAACTAAATTCTGGAAGTTAGTAATGCAATTTCTGACTATAATTTATCTTCTTACATCCTATGAAATCAGGGAAAAGCTGGAAATTTGTTAAAAAACCTGTAGCGACTGCCTGGTCAGGATTCGAGCACCAGCTCGCCGTGTTCACTGACTACAGTTCAAGAGTATTGCACTCATTCTCATCAATCAACCTGTCGTGTTGTTCTCCCTTTCCGGTTAATCAGAGTTCACGGTTTGTTAACATAATCTATGTTTAGCTCCTAGGGTGAATCTAGGGACACAGTATAAAAATAGATGTTTCCACTAACTCACCAGTTAGGTTATTTTTCGCTTCTAACTAACTCCGGCATTTAACACCATGATGCCACCAAGCCAAGCAGTGAGACTACTTAACACTTTCGAACTGGAAGACGATCAGACAGCTAAGTACACAAACATCACAATCTTAGCATTTCCACCACTTCTACCATGACACGCAAATTCCCTGTCGGACTGCTAGTTGTCTGTATCTCTTTAAGCAACTTTTCTGTACATCTTTGGACAACTTTTCTGTATCTCTTTAAGCAGCACGTTTGTTTATATCAACCCTAGCTAACAACGGGTTACATGATAACTGCAGTACATACATATGCATGTGTACACGCACCAGCAGTTATGCACGCTACAAACACACACAAACTATTGTACACGTTATGCTATTGTACATTGAATCAGTTGCTATACACACACATACACTATGTAAACACATTGGTTGACTAACAAATGCTCATCTCATTTCTAGCGGCACAGTTCACTAACACTGTCTGCTTTGAATTCTGTCCATACTTACTCTCGACCGTAGAGTCGAGATAAAATATTATTAGCGTTTAATAAAAAATATTGTATTAATAAAAAAGACTATTTTCTTACCATTCGTGTCACATCATTTATTCTTATGCCTGTAAGCATCACTCAATATTTAACGCTAAAGCCTAATCTGCAGTGAGTACACAACCAAAGAATGGGGACCCAAGGGTCGTTGAAAAGAAAGAGGCGTTTTAAAGTTTAACAGTTAAGGACAAGACTTCCATGCAGAATTTGATGGTGAAAGATAGACCGTGGAATGGTTTTGGGAGGGAGAACCTCCAGTATTGAAGAACGAGATGAGTTGCTACAAGAGTACATTGAAGGAGACGAGTGAATGCCGAGTTTGGAAAAGAAGTGTAGAGGAGAGTATTCTTGTACCATAGGGAGAGAAAGTGAAAACCTGAGTGCTGCCATTGGGTAGTTCAACCAACAAAGAACAAGGTCAGACCAGTGTTGGGCTTAAGGAGGGAGTTGAATCTTCACGTAACGTTATACAGGCAGTGACACAGCGGACGTGTGTGGAGAGACAATGCGAACATGGGAAAAGATGACAGGTGCTGCCACGATTGTCGGCCTAATGTCATCTTATTTACAGCTCCATGTGGCTAAGAAGTTGCGGAAGTACTAACTGGTAAACTACAAAGGTAGGACATACTGTCTGACCAGAGTGGGGTTTGGGCTGAACTCCACACCGAAGATAATTGCAACAATCTTAGAGAAGTTGAATAGGATGATGGAAGCCCCTAATTCCTACATTGACGATATTCCAGTAGATGAAACGGTGGTGATAGCGAAAGAGGTGAGAGGTCACCTTAAAAACTACGGATTGACCGCAAAGCCATCGGAATCATTGAAGGCGGGGCGGCACTAGGACTTAAATTGAGAAAGAAAAGAGGTGGAAAATTGATCTTCCGGAGGGAGAATGAGATACCGCATGTGAGTGATGAGTTGAGTAAGCGGGAGTTGTTCTCGGTTTGTGAAAAGTTGGTTGCGCACTACCCAATTACTGGTTGGCTTCATATCGCATGCAGCTATATCACGAGGCAGGCGAATGGAGTGGATTGGAACGACAAGTTAGGTGAAAGAGCGGTCAGCATGATAAATGATGGTAGAGGAGGTGAAACGGAATGACTCTGTGACAGGAAAGTGGTACGTACCAGAAACGAAAAAGGGGGTCGTGTGGAATAATCCAATCAGTGTAGCGATGGGTGTCATTTTGGAGGTAGGAAATGTCAGGGCGGAACATGAACCTTGGATGAAAAAGAAGAGCGACACTACCCATATCAATGTAGCTGAGCTGGAAGCAGTAACGAAGGGTCTCAATTAGCTCTGGAGTGGCATTTGCAAGACATTGAAGTCAAGACCGATTCAGCTGCGGTGTTTGCGTGGGTCAAATCTGTGATAACGGAAGAGAAGAGAGAGCGGACTAAAGAGGCCGCAGAAATGCTAATCAAGCATCGCTTGTGGATTCTGGTTGAGCTGATCCGTGAATTTTACTTACAACTGAGAATAAGTGTTGTGCCCTCAGAGAAAAATAGGGCTGACGTCCTCACTGGGATGGGGGAGGCCTGGCTAAAGGTGTCGGATGATTCTGAGATGGAGGTATGCTACCTGGCGGACAAGGACCTGAATGAATTGCACGGCACACGGCATGCATCACATATTGGATAATGTAGTCCGAAATAACACTAAAAAGATGAGGAGCTGGCCTGAGGCTAAACAACAACAACCTGGTTGTGAAATGGACTTAAGGTGCTTAGCGCTATTTCCCTTGCAATAGTAATAATAATATCAATTATATAAAACTTATGTAACGATTTTATAAAAAATATGTAGTAAATTAAAATGAAAGTTGTTTTATTTATATTAAAATGATAAAAAGCAATCAATCATAAAATTGACAAATATTCCCAGAATCGTTAGAGCGTCGGACAAAACGCCTAAAGTATTTAGTTAGGGCTCTTTACGGTGTGAGTTAAATTCCTGTCCAGGTCAACTTTACCTTTCATCTTTCCGCGGTCGATAAAATAAAGTACCAGTCACGTACAGAAGTCGATGTAATACTCCTATAAAGCATCCTAAATGTCAACGGAACTATAGTAGGAAGACTAAGACAAAACTACACGCGCAGGGAAGTTAGTACACTTCTGAATGATAAGGAAATATGTTTTCGCTAACCCCCCCCCCCCGGTTAACATAAACCAATGTGTGTATTTTTCCTTCTTTTCTAAACAGTTATAATTTACAGGTTCTTTAATAAGAAAACACTTAAAACACGAATTGTTAATTAAACATTTATTTATCACTGTGACGTGAAATTAGATCTCTCCGTTTGTTTAATTTTAGGAAATCACAATATAATGACTATTAAAAATTAAGTTGTCCTTGATTTTATTTGGAAAAACTTTTATTAAGCATTCTAATATATGCTTAGCTTTGGTTTATTGTCAGAAACATTACATCTATTAAAACATTTCCAAAAGTAATTCCTGAAAATTTTCGGACATTTTCGGACGCACCGTGAAATGCACTAAATCCAACTTCTCCCTATCAGTAGTAGTTGTGGTTGTTGTTTAGCCCCAGGTCGAGTAGACATAGGGGGTTCAGAGGTGTTTCGCAGTCGTAACTGGCCCGTCTCTCCCTCTCTCTCTCTCTCTCTCTCATTGCAAGCACAGTGTATCCAGAACCAGATCATTCAATGTGTTCTTCCCGTTTTGAATACAGTAAGATATAATTTGAGGGAGATGTGGGTGCTATTTCTAGTAGGTCGGACGACCACGTAAAGGATAGACGGACATCAATGCAGATGGGAAACTTCGGCTTTCTTTAATGGATGAAGGGAGACAACAACGGAATAGTTTTCTCCCTTTGCCTTTTCCATGTATTTCTTGTAATTTATTTATTTCAGTTAAATGTGTTTCTTCTTTATTTTTTTCAATTCAGCTTTATTATGATCGTATTTTTTAAATTTTATTGTTGAACCCTCTTCCTTTATGTACTATAGAATGTATGTAGAAGCAAAATACTGATATGAATATGATAAAGAAGTAGCATGTAAAACCAATACAGGGCACTTTATTATTTGTATCTCATTTCATTAATCTAGTAACGTTGAGATTAGGTACTAGGTCTTCTGCAAATATCACTTACGATGCCCTGGCATCCTATCCATGGGGAAAGCACTGGGTCTTTGGAGCCTTTTTTTTTAGGTGGTGGTGCAGAATAGAGAGAATTATATAAAAAATTTGTAAAATTTGCCTGAATTATGGTTGTTTGTGTAGCACCATTAGCCAATTGTACGTTTGGTGATGGCTCAGTACCTGAGAATGCATTAGTTTTGGGGATCAGTGGCTAACTTTATACAAAAGCACAGGTACCCTACACTAGAGCAGTGGTTCTCAAACTTATTTTGTCAGAAAACCCTTATACAATTTTCCAAAAAATGCAGAACCCATACCTATATTTTACAGACAACTCTCGCCAACCTAATTTGAAGAAGACATTAAACGAAGCAAAATTTATTTTAAAGAGAGACTTCATTTGAAAATCGTAAATACCGTTTTTTAATATATATTTTATTAAATTATATTAAAAGACACATTTTCTTGTGGAACCCCAGAATTATTTTACTGAACCCACTTTGAGAAACGTTGCACTAGAGTATTGCTTGGGATACTGCAATAACTATGCTCATTATCATTCTAGTTACTATCTATAAAAAAAATTAAAAAAATTACTTCCTTTATAAAAGTAATAAATATAAATGTCTCCTAAGCTCTACAAGCTTTTTAATGACTGGTGCTTCAATCTGATTTGATGGTATATTTTTATTTTTATTGGTTAATCAGGACGGAAAGCAGTACTCATCACCATTTTTCAGGACCTTCGAGACTGGTGGGAGGGACGAAGGTATCCTCAGACCGGAAACCTGGCCTGAATGCTTGCACCAGAGTGGACTCTGTTAAAGACACAAGGGCCAGGTGGTGGTGTTAAACAGAGAGGGTGGGTAGGTTGAGTCTACCACCCAAGTAGGCCTTGGCAAGATTTGAACTAAAAACGCAAAGAGCCAGAACAAATACCGCAAAGTATCTTGTCTGACGCTCTGATGATTCCGTGCCAGTCCACTGCCATAGATTGGTACTTTATTTATCTCCCGTGAGTACTTTATTCATTCCGTGAGCCGGAATGAATACTGTAAGGCATTTTATCTGATGCTCTAATGACTCTGTCAATTCACTGCCTTCAATTAAGTGGATAAGAATATTAACTCCCCATAGCTAGGAGACTAGTCTATCTCTGGTAACACTGATATCTATTCCTGACAGCTAGAAAGACTAAAACATGTAGAATTAAGTAAAGTGGTTGGTGATAGGAAGGGCATCCATCCGTAGAAACCAAGCCAAATGAAACATACGAGCAAGGCGTGGGCCACCGTCTAGGAGAGTGGTGACTCCAATCAGGGATCAACTTGGGCTAAAATCACCCGTCCAACCCATGCCAGCATGGAAAACGGACGTAAAATGAGGAGGAATTAAGCATACCATTCAAATACACAATGAAACACTCTTTCCATAGATTTAAAGTGTTAACCAAATTCCATATCTGCTTGGCCATTTAACTCATATTGTCTGCTTAATAGGAGGCTTTCACTTGTTAACACACTATTATAATTGTACTAATATTGATGTATTCTACTCCTGTCTCTTCTACTCTTCGTGGTGTGTATTCCTAAGATGCAAAGTCAGCATTGCTTACTCTATAAAATTTATTCCCTTCCAAATTATAATATCTTTATTTAGTTAACAAGTTATTTAATTCAATTGTATATATATATATTTTTATCACTTAGTCAGGAGGAAAGGGCAGTGCCTATCACCCTTTTTCAGGGCCTCCAAGACTGGTGGGAGGGAGGAAGCTATCTTCAGACCAGAGTCATAGCCCAAATGCTTGAAACAGAGTGGACTCCGCGAAGGTCACCCAAGGGTCAAGTGGTGGTGTTAATCCGGGCAGTGGATTAAGTCTACCATCCAAGTGGACCACAGCGGGATTTGAATTCAGAATGCAAAGATCCGGAACAAATACAGCAAGTTATCCAATCTGACACTCTAATGTTTCCGCCAGTCCACTGCCCTAGACTGGTACTTTATTTATCTACCCCAAAAGGATGACAGGCAAAGTTGACCTTGGTGGGATTTGAACTCGGAGAGTAATGAGCTGGAATGAATACCACGTCATTCTATCTGTCAATTTGCTACCTTTTTGTTTTTTGGTCTCAGTGAATTTATACCTAGTGTAATGGGAGTCCAGACTTTTGAACTTTGCAAGACAGGCATTTGTTGCTTGAAAATCTATCCCTCAAATACATAACATTCCATTTGCAGTAACCTTGTTCTGCCCTCTTGCAAAATAAAATTGTGCCACTGTCAGATGTAAGATGAAAATAAATAATTTAACTTGTTACTCCCCTTTTTCCAAATCCATGTAAATCAGGTTCAGATCAATCTAAATATGCTGTTGCTGGAATATCCCCCTCAATAATTTTGGTTATTATTAATTTTGCTAAAGATTTGGTCAATGGAAGCACAGTTGACTTTCGGAGGTGATTTGACACATTTCGGAGGTGATTTGACACATTTAGTTGGATTTATTACCCATAAACTAAACATGCAGTCACAGGAGGAGCAAACCTCAGCATGTACATGCATTGTATGGTCATTTAGAGGTCATGATGAAGTCACTAGTTCAGTAAACAGAGGTAACTTTGTTGAATTTATTGTCATACTAAGCAAATATGATTGACAGTTAAGAGGTTTCCTTGACAATGCTACAGCTTTTAGTGGACTGTCCAATTTAATACAAAACGATCTCATAGAATCTGTGTCATATGTTATACTTGATGAAATTGAAAAAGATATCCAACATGCAACATTCATTTCAGTAATGTTTGATGAAGCCACATGACATTGCCAATTTATGTCAGTTGTCATATGTGGTTCGTTATTCATTGTATAACAAAGTATATGAGCTGCTCTTAAGATTTGAAAAAATCTCTCAAGATAGAACAGCAGAAGCGCTTTACACATTTGTTACAAATCTTATGCAAAAATATGAATGTGAAAGCAAAATATTTGCTCAGACATATGATGGTGCTGCTGTCATGGCTGGGGAGTTAAATGGCCTGCAGTGAAGAGTTCGGGGAAAATATCCAACTGCTTTATTTATACACTGTTTTGCCCACAGACTAAATTTAGTTTGATCACAAGCAATATCAAAAATCAGTCAATGCAAAGTATTTTTTACGATCTTTAATGGATTGTTAGTGTTTTTCAGTAATTCTTCATAAAGAACACATGCTCTTAATCAAGAAATTACCATGAGAAAACTTCCGAAAGTGTCAGCAACTCATTGGAGTTATGCATTAAGACAAATTGAAACTGTTTGAGTGTAAAGAATCATTTATTGTTGTATTCGAAAAAAAATAGAGGTCCTAGATCTGAATGGGATCAAGAGTTACATAACTGTGTGGGTGGATTTTTATCATTGATGACTAATTTTAATTTTTGCTTTCTTTTAAATCTTTTTGCAGATGTTGGATATTGTGTCAAAAAAAGTGAATGATTTTCATCAGGCTTTGGAACAGAAGAGAGATGAGTTTGAGAACATTTGAGAAACAACAAAGAACTGTGATTACATAAATGAAATATATGATGTGAAACGTAACCAGGTATATGTCAGATTTACAAATTTGGATTCATTAAGATTCTTAGAGCTTTTACACTCTCCATCATTCTGTGAGTTTAGAAAACAATTTCTAGAACTTGCTTTGCAGTCATTGAAGTGTAACTATGATAATTTCTTCGATTTTTATCACTGAAATTACAACTCAGGGTTGTTTAAATATCAGAAGAGTTCAAAGATAAAAACTATAACAGAAATGTTGAATTTTATGAAGTTAAATGACTTGGAAAATTCTTACAGTGAGGTAACTAGACTTTGGGAATTAATTTTAACAGTTCCAGCAATGCATTCATCTGTAGAGCACAGTTTTTCTGTTTTGAAGCAAATTAAAACTTACTCAAGAAATTCATCTAGTCCAGAAAGATTGCAAATTTTAGCCCTTCTATCAATTGAAAAAGAATTATTGCATACATAATCTTCAGAGCAAGCCAAAATTTTACAGCAAAGTTACTGATCATTTTGCTCGTAAGTCAAGAAGAATTTCATTGAGCTATGTTTAAAATAGTATGTGAAAATAATGTTTTATGTTACTACTTTCTATTTTATATGTTAAATGAAATAATAAAAATATTACTAATATTCATACTTCAGCTTCCTCAAAGATCATAACAATGTCATTTGCTTACCCTAACAATTCTTTCACAACCCGCCACTGCTGCCTCTACTGTGACCACCATCACCAGAATCTACAGGCTTACAGAAATAGTGGACAATAGAGAGAATACAAGATGTTACACTGCACTGTATACAATTTATCAATGCATGCTGGAGTGTGCAGTATGGTTTTCAGCTAGGTGAGGCATGGTATAACTAGAAAAACAGATGTGTAGATTGAGTCTAGTCATTCAGCTGACTATTTGTGTGCTATAGGACTACCCGATCAAAGCTGACCTGGGGCTACACAACAACAACAATCTCATTAACTAACCAAGTAACTAGCACGTCACCATACTGCCAAAGATCATACTCGCTCCCTACTGCATTCTATTTTTAATTGATTTAAATTCCGGGGTTGTCTCCCCTGCCTTTTTTTAAAAATTCAGAATTAGTCATTAAGATAACGATTTTTTTTGTTCACCTCACTATGGGCGTAATTTTAATTGATTCACATTTCTTGGCTCACTACATTAAGTATATTAGCATCCACTTTACTGTTTGTTTTTCATGCAGTAGGTGCAGGCATGACTGTGTGGTTAAGAAGTTCACTTTATAACCACGTGGTTTCAGGCTCTATCCCGCTGTGTGGCACCTTGGGAAAGTATTTTCTCTTATAGCCTCGGGCTGACCAATACCTTGGGAGTGAAATTGGTAGATGGAAACTGTGCGGAATCCCACCGTATGTGTGTGTATATATATATAT
>JAOPJM010377311.1:0-11490 GCA_027124095.1 Muusoctopus leioderma | reverse complement strand
GCAATAAATCAATTATACAAACTTCAAGCAGCCTTCAATCATTCATCATTATATGAATAACCCATATTACCAACCACATCAACTACTAAAAACCTTTCAGAAAATGTTTCAGTGTTTTCATAGTTTCAATATTCACTGACTTCAGAGAACTATTATCTCATATTTCTTCAATCATTCTCATGCATTTTTACTTTTTCTAATGACATTCTGAAGCCCTATTACAGTCATATAACTCTTTTATCTCACTAGACCATACTCAATGGAACTAAAGGATAAAATATCTCTAAATTCATCTTTACTAAATGTAAATCACTTTGAAATAAATTAATCATCAAGTATTTATTTGTATAGTATAGGATATTTAGAAATGTTCAATATAGGTCTTGTTAGGCTCAAATTATTTATAAACCATCTAGGGATTAATAAAATAATTAGCAATAATATCATCATCATTGCTTTTATATCTACTTTTCCATGCTGGCATGGGTTGGACGGGACTTTTTGAGACAATGTTTTACATCAGATGCCCTGCCCTTCCTAATGCCAACCCTTCTAGTAACCTCTTAAGATACACATTGAATAAAATATAAAAAAATTTAATCCTTTCACAAATCTCAGGCTGTTGTTGTTGTTTAGTCTCATGTCAGCCCAGATTAAGCAGACCTATGAACAAAGGCATTCCAGCCATGACCATCTTGTCTTTTTTTTCAGACATTGTGTATCTTATTGACTGCATTATCTAATGTTCCTCCTCCTTTTTAAAACAGTAGGGTGGAGTTTAAAGGAAACCTAGCTGCTATTTCTAGAAGGTTGAGCAACAATGTAGAGGCTCCTTCATTGGCTTGTATTGCTGTTGTTTAGCCCCATGTCAGCTGATTGAGCAGACCTATGATCAAAGGCATTCAAGCCATGACCATCCCATCGTTTACTCAGATGTAATGTACTCTGGACTACATTATCTAATGTGCCCTTCCTTTTTTAAGATAGTAGGGCGTGAATTGAGAGGGATTTGGTTGCTATTTTTAGCAGGTCTACTGACCATGTAGAGGCTCCTTTGTTGGCTTGAACCGCAGAGGTCCGTAAGGCATGTACTTAACTCTGATTTCTGCAGCCTGAATAGAATGATACACAAATATTCTTACTGGATAGGATGCCAGTCTATCACAGGTAACCTTCCCAGAAGTTCTGGAACCTATTCCCATAACAAATAGGTAAACTTAGACACATAGAATAAAAGAGTTCTGCTCAGAGACACACAAAATGCCTGTCAATGGATTTGAACACACAAACTATGAGTTAGTAGTCCAATACTATATTCACATTTTTTTTTTATTGATTTGATCTGGAGGAAGGGTCTGCTCCCTTAGCTTTCGCAATCCCTCTGAGACTTGTGATATCAATGTTCCTTTTGAAAAGTCACAAGTTTACATCTGCAGGAAAATCATAGACAGGGAATGAATTCCAGAGGGCTGACATTCTGGAGAGTAAGGACTAGGCATAGTGGTTAGTGCAGGGCCTGGGGTGATGGATACAATATGGGTGATGAGAGGAAGAAAGACAAGTGAGATGGGAGTGCTTGGGTGGAGGTGGCATGAGACCAGCCAGCTCTGATGATCAGAGGCCACTAAAGAAGTGGTAAAAACAGGTAGAGAGGAAGCAGCACATCTGTGTGCCAGAGGTTGGAGTGTGTTGGTGAGTGACTTTTTTGCCAATCAGCCAGGTGGATTTTTTTCTGGGTGTGGTCTAAGATGCCTGTTTGTGTAGCAGCAGCACCATCCTAAATGTGGGAGAAATACTTCATTATGGGTCTCACCTGAGCTTTATAGAGGATAAGTAGCTGTTGGAGGCTGAAGTATTTTCTGGCCCTGAAGAGGAAGGCCAGTCATTGTGATGCAGTTTTTGCTCTGTTTGATGCAGTCTTTGCCATGTCAGCCAGTTTGTATCAACTTTGCCATGTCAGCCAGTTTGTATCAACCATATCAGCAGTGATATGATAGAAAGTTTTATTTTCCTCATGTCTGACAAGGAAGAGAGTTACTCATAACCCCCAAATCATGATGGAATACAAAGTAGTATTATATTCAAAGTTTGGGAGAGAAACAGAATATAGACATGAAGTTTGTGAAACAGTATTCTAAGTAGTGATTGGATGTAGCCAGCAAGTTCTGAAATGTAGAGTCCATTAGCATAGCAACAGAAGATAGGACGCAGAGTGATGACATGCCAGAGACATAATAAAATTGAAGAAAAGCTATTCCTATTCCAAGATGGAAATCAGTCAAAAGTGCTAACATTTACATGTCATGGCTACCTCATGAAAATCACTTTGGATAATTTTTATAACACAAAGAAAATAGCCTTTGTTTACCATAAGAATAGTTCAGGCTTTCTACTAGTTAGCCTTGACCAACTAAAGCTCTGGTTTCTAATTTGAAACATTTATGTTGCAGCATAAAAAAAAACTGAGTTAGTCTTTATTGATTACATCAAGCTAAAATAGCACTTCTGCATACTTCTATTTACATATCTTGCTTTTTCTTCTTTCTCTTTTATTATGTGGGTGTTTGAGTAGCTATTATCTTAGGTTCTGTTAGGTATGGTTGTGTCTATATCTGTCAAGACATTTTTATTTCACTCACAACTTGAATAAATTGGTGATCTTGAAAGAGCCTCAATGATTACTAAACATACCTACCTCTCTTCTTTGACACATGAAGTCACTCAGCCTAGGCTACCTTCTTTGTGATACAGTTTCTCACTGATTTAGTTCCTTAAAATCATCAGAGGGTATGACCAGATAGTACAGAGATTTGAACCTGGGTGTAATAGGATAATGCCTCTAGAGGCTATCCTATCAACTGTCACATATTCTTGTATCTTCTTCTTCCTCCAGTTCATGACTGGTACCTCCCTCTCCCCCGCAGTAACTACAGGATTTGGAAAACCTCCTCCCCTGTACTTAAATCATTTAACTGGTAAATTTTTCCAGTTCTATGCTGACTATTCTTGGTAGCAAATATGCTTCAGTTTTGATCAATCTGAGACATCTAAGTGGATGACTGATACCATTTTTCAATGTATGTCTCTTTAAATCCCTCACACAAGCAAAGCCCATAACTCCAAGATCTCCAAGTGGATCACTTGCAGCTGAACAGCAGTCATACAGATAAATAACACTATATACGACAGCTGGAGGAAGTCACCCTCCATCATCACAACATCTACAAGATAACCATGCAGAAATTAAAGAATGCCTTTGTGCATTGCAGAAGTACCATATTAACTTGAAATTTAATGATCAAGAAAAAAAACCTTCTGCCAAGCGCTCTCTCTCTCTCTCTCTCTCTCTTAATTTAAAATTTCTAAAGGAAAATGATAATCAGGAAAAAATAATTTTTAATTTATTTCCTAACTTGATATATCTTTAAATTAAGACATGCTTGGATATCTATAAAAATAGTTCATGAGGAAATAAAGTCTAATATCATAAATAAACCCTATTCATTCATTAAATTGATGAAAACATTGGAATAATTCAATACAGACACCTGAACATCAGTTCATTTTAATGCACTTTAAAAGAATACTAACTCTACAATCTGTTTGCAATCACATGGTGAAATGCACTTACATGAGGTTCTGTTTAAATATAAACATAGTATTAGTGTATTGAACAATTTTTTTTTTTTTTTTTATGACCTAAGCTCAGTGAACCAATAAAGGAGCCTCTATGTGAAATAGAGACTAGATATAGCAGCCAAATCACTCCTTAAAATCTTTTAAATGTAAGGACACATTGGATAATGTAGTCCTAGAAAAACACTAAGTTTGAAAAAAAGATGGGATGATCACAGCTAGAACACCTTTACTCATGAGTCAGCTTGGTCAGAGCTAAGCTGAAGCTAAACAACAACAACAACAACAACCCTTTGTTTATTTAACAAAGGCTATAAAGCAATATAAGAAGTTAAAAAGAAGTTATAAAATAAATGCTAAGATGTCAATGGTATTAGTAAATTTGTTGTTGTTGTTGTTTAGCCTCAGTTCTACACTGATCAGGGACCTATGATCAAAGGTAATCCAACTGTGACCATACCATCTTTTTTTTCCCCCAGGCAAGGGTATCTAGGACTACATTATCCAATGTGTCCTTCCCGTTTTTTTAATATGGTAGGGTGTGATATGAGGGAAATTTGGCTGCTATTTCTAGCAGGTCAAGTGACCACTTAGAAGCTCCCTCATTGGCTCATGTTATTAGAGTAGCCTAGCATGCAAAAACTAAATGACTGATGAATTGCCTTGTTGAGATATAACAGTACAGTCAAAATAGCAAAAAAAAATGTTTTTAGTATCTAATCTGAGACAAAGGAATGCAGGTGCTCTGTAGTGTAATTGGTAACACCACCGTCCCATCACATGAAAGATACATGCTTCAAGTCCCATCTGTTGGCCTGTTGCTCTTTTCTGTCTCAAATTAGTGCTTAAAATGTCTATCATATTAAAAAGTGGTGTTTTGTAAGAAAGGAGATTAAATAACAAAATTAATATTCTTGACTCACTCTATATTTAACCATTTCAAGCTCTGAGATACTGACAACTCTCCAATTGTTTAATTCATAACTAGCAATATGTGCCCAACATTGACCAGGTTAATAACAAACTTCTGATTCAGCTTTATACACTCTGCAGTGCAGTATATTTACAACTCCCAGGAGACAGGGACCCTGCACTGTGCACAACTCCCAAACTGACACAAATATGATTGCAAACATATTTAGGTGCCCATTACCACATTGCTCCTCAATATTATCAAACAATAAATGAAATACTTAAATAGTAATTAATATTCTGAGGATATTTTTCAGACAAAACAAATCTCTGCAGTAGTGAATACTTTAAATGATTTTTGTTTGTTATTTTTCATTGCTACTTATGAACATCCCACAAAAATGTTGACCATGACATAAACTAACAGTTCTCAAAGTTCAAACTTGCTACTTTAACTGACAATTTTGGGGGCATATCTAATTTACATTGCAACCTGATAGTAAATTGTAGTACCTTGAATTCAAATGAAATAGTTAACAGAATTAGGTAAAGTCTCCTTTGGATATCTCTGATGAGATACATTGAGATCAATGGAAAGGCAGTGAATTCAAGGGAAATAATTCATCTGAAACATTTGAATGCTCAGTTCTTAGTTTCTCATAGTTTCAGAATTATGGTACTGAAACTTAACCTATATTCTTAACCTGCATGGCACAGCTTATAAAATAAAGTCCTAGAAACTAGGAGAGTCAATAGAATTTGTAAGCTAGTGATGGTCTACACCCACAACAATTAGATGGGCATTGAGAACTGAAGTGGTGTGTGTTATTGAGCTATGATATCAAGTAGAGGCTATCATTTCAGGCAGTACCCTACATCGGAGAGAAGAAAGTTTTCTATGCCAAGAAATGATACTGCTCAAAAGTTAGTGTCTACTTCACTAACAGCACAACACATACCACTTCAGTTCTCAATCACTAGGAAACAAAGTATCTGTAGAAATACATGCTTCCATATATTCTGTTATGTTAAAATTTAATAATGTATTGTTCAGTCACACACATATACACACACATACATGTTGTCAGGTTACCTAGCAACAGAGAAAGACAGACACACATAGGCTCAGAAACTGCCAAGCAGACATAATGAAATCATGCCTAAATTTCAGTAGTAATTTGGCACCTCTTTTTGTATAATACAAAAGATCTAATGTAGTAGCTAGCAATATGCCTTGTTGCATAATTCGGGCATGCCTCCTCATTGGTTAAATTGGATATCTCTAAATAACCAATCAGACAGTGTACAATCAACATGGATTTTGAGCCATTTCTGACAGCTGAGATGTTATAAATATTGTGAAAAATTGCGACAAGCCAGGAGAGAGACCAGTTGTCACATGAACCTTTGTTTATTTAATTTCTCTCATCATTCACTCTGGATATGCATCCAAGTGTCATACTTCAGGGTTTGCGATTTGAAAATATGTTAAAATCAGTGGCTGTTACCACTAGACTTTGGGTCTACTCCAACTACCTTGAAAACTGTTACTAGTGGTTATCACTGCTAAATTACAATCTTCAACTATGAATGGAAATAGGACAGTAAGAAATTCTTCTTAAATTATACCTACTCTAACTTGAACTGAAATATTTAAACTGTACAGACCTTCATCCTACATTCCACATATTCTAAAACCATTGAACTATGAATATCTTCTCAAGCTTATCATTGACTGTTGATATATGTTCGAATTGAAGACTTTCATTTAACATTTTTTATGTCTTGAAATCTTTGAAATGAAACTATTTTGTGCCTGTATATAATGTTGAGAATATATTTCCTTGACTTTGTTAGTGAATTAAAATGTTATTGAAATGAGACGAAGCCTTCTGTTGATATGTTCAGGATATTGTCATTTGGCTGCTATTTCTAGCACGCAGTGTTTGTATTCAACTTTTGTGACACAACTAATTCTCTACATATCTTTATAATTTTATAAACATATTTGCCAAAATATCTTTATATTTTTATAAACATATTTGCCAAAATATCTTTATAGTTTTATAAACACATTTGCCAAATATCTTTATACTTTTATGAACATATTTGTCTAAATAGCTTTATATTGCTATAAATGTTATGTTTCTTTCTTTTATTGAATCATTCAATAGTCTGACAAGTGATATCAGACAGTTAAAATAAAAATCATTTGATTTTCAATATTTATTTTCTCTTCAATTATAAACACAAAATGATTGAGACTAAACATTTGAATAAATACAGTAATCTCGTTGATAATTGAATACTTATTACAACTAGAAGGGAATTTATTGCAAAGCTCTATTCAGTTTTTGAGAGCCTACATTCTAACTTTAATAATATACTTTACTAATCAAGGCTTTTGCAACTAGATTGCTTTAATGCTTTAGAATTAATAACAGTAGTAGTAGTAGTAGTAGTAGTAGTAGTAGTAGTAGTAGTAGTAGCAGTTGCTGTTGTTGTTGTTGTTGTTGTTTTTGTTTTTGTATTCCTAAATCAGCCCTAAATGAGCAGACTTATGATCAAAGGTTTCCCAGCCATGATCATGCCATCATTTCTTTCTAGACTACATAATCTGATGTGTCCTTCCAATTTTAAGACAGAAGGGGTGTGATTTGAGGGAGATTTGGTTGCTGTTTCTAGCAGTTCAAGTGACCACACAGAGGCTCCCTCATTGGCTTGTAACAGTATAGTGTTACAAATATAGTGATGTATTCATATGAAAATTATAAAATGGTGAAGCTATTAAAACATGACTTCCAGTATGATTTGGTGCTAATTTTCCTGTATCAACAAGGTCATGTGCCTCTATTAGAACAAATAGCATGGTCTCTGTAGTAATCAGAGTTTCCCAATGTGAGTGCTAAAGGGCTGAATATGAAATAAGCTGAAAAGCTATTAGCTAAAATTTATCAATCATTTACCGAAGTAGAATTTAAAATTTCAAACATATTATATGTATATATAAGACTTTGACTCTTACCATATCTCGTCTGATATAAGTAATTATCTAAAGAACATGCAGATCTTACATTGTTACAGCAATGTGAGTGGTGGATTATGTGATTGTTACTTGAAATGTTGTATGGCATTATTTGAAAGGGCCACATGGAAATGAAAACATCTTAAACAGCCATAAAAACGAGAGTGGGGAGAGAAAGTTAAAGTGCATGCATGTTTGTGTGTGTGAGTGTGTGTAAGTGGGCTCAAGCATGGGGGTGTGGTTAAGAAGTTTTCTTTGTAACTACGTGGTTTCAGATTTTAGCCCACTGTGCAGAACCTAGGCAAATGTCTTCTACCATTCTTGGGTGGTAGATTTAATCTGTTGCCCAGTTTAACACCAGTACCTGGCCCTTGGGTGACTTAAGCAAAGTCTACTCCTCTACTGCAAACATTCAGAACAGGTCTTTGGTCTGACAATAACTTTCTTCCTTCCTCCTACCAATATTGGAGGCCGTGAAAATGGCCATGGGCACTGCTCTTCCTACTCTGACTAAGCCATAAAAAAACAAGGTTGTTGCACCTCAGAGCTAGCCCTTATATTCAACAAACTCTTTAATCTCTCTCTCTCCCTCTCCTTCTACAGGGATATAACCTGATCTTTGAAGACACGCTACAGTGTGTCCCGTTCTCAAGAAGAGTAACCGCTCTGACCCTGCCAACAACTGTTCTATTGCAGTCATTTATAATATCTCAAAGGTAATGGAGAAGCCATTAACAATGATGTCTTCCTACACCTTGAATCTCTCTCTCTCTCCTTCATGGCCACCAGTACAGCTTTTGTAAAGCCAGATCTACTGTAGACTTACTCTCCTGTGTCACTCACCAGTGGGCTCTTGCCCTAGAGAAATTTGGTGAAAGCAACGTTGTTGCCCTCAACATCAGCAAAGCTGCCTACCTATGGGCTCCATCTGTCTTGCATCTCTTGGATTGGTAGCTTCCTATCATATCACACTATCAAACCTGGTGTGCCCCAGGGTTCAGTTCTGTCCCCCACTCTCTTCCTTCTATACATCAATGACCTACTTGCCATCATGCCCAACAATGCCCACTCCTATACAGATGACACTACTCTTCATTCTTCCCTAACCTTCCCCAACCAAGCGTCATCCACATACAACATAGACATCACATGCCAAACCTACACTAACTCCATGAATAGGGAGCTCAAAAGCAACCTTGGGGGTCATGCCAATCTTGTCTTTTTCAACAACAAAAAATCACAAGCACTATTCATATCAAGAAAACATCATTGCACCTCACCCTCCCTTAAACATGAGAAGCATGCAGCTAGACCCATCGCAATTGCTCCAAATGCTGGGCCTTGCTGTCACTGAGGATCTCTCATGATAAACACACATCCTTAACATAGCTAGGACCGCATCTCAAGGATTCACCCTTCTCTTCAGAGCCAGAAAATACTTCAGCCCTCAACAATTGTTGAGACTCTACACAGCTCAGGTAACACCCACACAATGGAGTATTGCTCCCACATCTGGGATGGTGCAACTGCTGCACACAGATATCCTAGACTGCATCCAGAGAAAGCTACTCTACTGATTGGCATAAAGTCACTCACAGATACACTTCCAGCCCCTGGTCCACAGATGTGCTGCCTCATCTCTCTGACTTTTCTATCACTACTACAATGGCCTTTGCTCCACCTCCACTTAGACACTCTCGACTCACTCGTCTTTCCTTCTCCCATCACCCATGTTGTGTCCAACTCCACAAGTTCCACACTAACCACTATGTCCAGTCCTTCCTCTCCAGAACATCGGGTCTCTGGAATTCTCTTCCCGCCTATGTCTTTCTTGCAGGTGTCAACTTGCAACAGTTTAAGTGGAACATTAATGGTATCAATCTCTCCAGTCTCGGAGAGCCTGCAAAGGCCATGGGCACTGCCCCTTCCTCCAGACCCAGAAAGTAAAAACAAAATTGAATATGCCAACTGCTATATATTTTCTACTATAGTTTCAGTTCAGTAATTTTCCTGTCAACTTATAATATAAGTTATAATCATATCACTTCACAAAAAAAGACTTACAAAATAAGCTGCAACAACAACAAAACTACTACTGATGAAACTTAACATGAATGACAGAGCAAAACATCCAGCCATTAATAAGTCACAAGACTAGGCTATGAAATTTAGAGCCTCAATGTGTTGGAGTTGGTAGCTTAAAGTCTATATGTGCTTCTACCATTATATTGTAATGTATACAAACACATTATGATTATCAGTTAATATCTGTTGTAGCAGGTAGGTAGGTGTGTGTGTGTGTGTGTGTGTGTGTGTGCGTGTGTGTGCATGTGTGTGCTTGTGTGTGTGTGTGTGTCATTCTCTAAGTAGCTGCTTAGATCAAAGGAGACATGCATTATAAAAGACAGAGTTGTGTTTAAAAATAGATTGTTTGAAGTTTTTAAATTTTACTTCAATACATTACTGATATTTGTTAGCTAATAGTTTTATTATTTTTTTTTTTATATTACATTTTCATACTTACAATCAGTTAAGTTACAAAAACATTCTTAATTCAGTATAACAAATCAATAAAGGTGGTATGCGTGTTCTTTAAAACAGATGGAGCTTTACAGTACATTTTCAACCCGATATTAAATGGAAAAAAATATTGTGTAATAAGGAATTTCAACTCACATCCGTTGGTTAATCCAAAATAGTTTCCCAATTCAGTTGTTGTGCAACACACATTAGTGTACTGCTCATATATCTGAAATGGTGCTGCTGCTATACACACAAACATCCTAGACTGCATCCACAAAAAGGTTTTTCAGCTGTATAGACTCACTACAACCGCTGGTCCACAAACGTCCTGTTTCTGCTCCATGCTTCTTCTCCTTCAACTACAATGGAGTCTGCTCTTCTGAACTAGCAAGTTGCATACACTCTCCACCCAAAAACTCAGCTGACACACCCACCTCTCCTCCATTTATCACCTTTACTGTGTCTCATCCCAACTTCAGATCCCACACTAAACATTTTGCTCAATCATTCCTTCCTAGAATTATAACTCTGGAATTCCCTCTCTGCCCAAGTTTTTTTTTTTTTCTGCAGATGTCAACCTACAGAAGTTCACACTAAATATCAACCAGGGTGCAGGCATGGCTGCCTGTGCTTAAGAAGTTTGCTTTGCAGCCATGTGGTTTCTGGGGTCAATCCCACTGCATGGTACCATGAGCATGTGTCTTTTACCATAACTCGGATTGACCAATACCTTGTGAGTGGAAATTAATTGACAGAAACTATGTGAAAGTCTATTCTATATATATGTGGGGCGGGTGTATCTATTGGTGGAAAACTGGTGACACTCCCTTGTTGCTCTTGCCATCAGTGATGCAGTGGACTAGTGATTAGCTCATTGGGAACTTATAACCCTCAACACTATTGTTCACAAATGTGATATAAAAATAAAGTAACCGTATCAATTTCACCAGACTTGGATGACCTGTAAAGAACATGGGTACTGTGCCTCCTTCTCTTATTAACTAATGAAAAAAAAAGACTTTTTAAAACAATTGTCATTTCAGTTTTATAACATTAAATTTCTATCTTTGTATACTGTCAAAAAATGTTATAAACACTAACTTATACTACACAAATGCATGAAACAGATTGGACTCTTGTGTGCTGTTTCCTTGGGGGTATCAACTTTGCTAATGGTATAAATGTTACTACTGAGCGCCAAGAAACAACACACTTCACAAGTCCAAAGGTAAGTCAACTTCACACCAATTTTATACTCAGAAATGTGAGATAAAGAACTGAATACCAAAAAGGTATTTGGTGTAAAGTCTCCTTTGAATACATCTTCTTACTTGATTAAATGCATTAAAATTAGATAAGTCGAAAAGTAGTGTATTCAGCTATATATATATATA
>JAOPJM010377103.1:0-11492 GCA_027124095.1 Muusoctopus leioderma | reverse complement strand
ATGAATCATGTATCGTTTATATTTCTACATTTCCACATTTATCCACCTCTCACCTCCAGCTGATCTGCTATCTTACAGCCAAATATAATAGGTAAAGTAAATAAATATAGTAGTAGTGTTATACTTAAGTAAAGTAAGTAAGGACAGCAAGCTAGTAAATTTTAAATTTAATGAACAGGACTGGTGGCGGGGGTAAGCTAAGTTTGGAGCAGCGAGGCTATATGTTTCTAGGTGTATATATATATTTTTATATATATATATATATATATATATGCTGTGACTGTCATAGTGTCTCACATGTACAATAAACAAGAGTGGATAAGTGAGTTCAGCTATTTAAACATTACAAATATTTACCAATAGCTTTATTGCATTTTAATACAGGGTTTTATGGACAGCCACAGTTAACTCTCAGAGCTCCAACTAATCATGATTTTCCTACTCATTCACAACATGATGTCATGTCTTTCAGCAAGACACAGGTCACATCTTGAACTAGTAAGTTATCTAGCAATTCAGTAAGGTCCAGCTGATGCCCCTGTTACAAGGGCCAGAGCTACCCATTAGGCAAACTAGGTGGTTGCCTAGAGAGCACCAATATCTATGGGGTGCCCTAGATGTTATTTGCATGAATGAAGATTACAAACCCACACAATGAAACTATAAATGTTACCAGTCTAGAGTTCCTACATTCATCATCGTCTTTGTTTTACGTCCATTTTCCATGCTGGCATGGGTTGGACGGGTGATTTCGGCCAGTGTCGATTCCTGATTGGAGTCACCACTCTCCTAGATGGGTCAGTGGCCCATGTCTTGCTCGGTTGTTTCATTTAGCTTATCAAAATTTACTAGGGACACACATGCACACATCTGAGGTCTTGCCTAGGGCACCAAATACCCTTCCACAGGCCCTACCTGCTACCCTTCCTCTCATTATCTCTATTGTGGTCTCACCCAACTAAACACATTGCTCAATTATTCCTCCCCACAACTGAAACAAGTATAAAAGAATAAACCAACACACACAGACATATACAGACACACACACACACACACACACAGACACATATACAGACATACACACAGACACAGATACACACATACACAGACACATATACAGACATACACACAGAGACACAGATGCACACATACACACACACAGACATACACAGAGAAGATTGTTTCTTATAGTCTGATATTTTCAAGGTTTCTATCTAAATCTATTGTGGTATTTCCATGGTGGGAGATATTTATGTCAATATTACAGCTGGGAACAGAGGACTACTTTATCAACAACACTGACAGACATTCACATATCATAATCAACTACAACAACAACGGCAACAACAAGACCAACAACGGCAACAACAACAACAACGACGACAACAGCAAGGCCAACAATGAGAACAACAACAAGACCAACGACAACAACAGCAAGGCCAACAATGAGAACAACAACAAGACCAACAAGACCAACAACAACAACAATAGCAAGGCCAACAACGGCAACAACAATAACACTAGCAAGACCAGTAATGGCAACAACAACAAGATCAGTAATGGCAACAACAACGACAAGGCCAACAATGAGAACAACAACGACAAGACCAGTAATGGCAACAACAACAAGATCAGTAATGGCAACAACAACAGCAGTGGCAACAACAACAAAGACAATAGTATTTGGATGAATTCCAAAACTTGACTAAATATGTGTGTGTGTATGTATGTGTGCATACACACAAAGTTCTCCTTAACAACCTTACACCTGTCCCTTGACAGTACACCCCACCCCCACTATTTCTAATTTTTATAAAAATAATTCTTCTCTTCTCAATACCAAACTTTTTCTAAGCCAATCAATTCTTTCTCTAAATAATGGATCTGGAGTATTTTCAATGTTATCATTAATCTTGATTTTAATATATTATTATTGACCTCAGATAGATGGATTGCAAATTGATGGCCCTAAGATTTGAACTCAAAACAGTGAGGTACTAAACTAGGTATAATAAAGCACACAGTCTGATTTCCTACCATCTTCACCATTTCCCCACCCTTAATAGCATTGATTTCTTACTGAGGTACAAGACCAAGGGTTTAGTTAGTTGAAGTGAACTAGTATAGGCGTAGGCATGTCTGTGTGGTTTCGGAGTTCGCTCTGCAACCATGTGGTTTCGGGTTCAGTCCCACTGCGTGGCACCTTGGGCAAGTGCCTTCTACTATAGCCTCGGGCCGACCAATACCGTGTGGGTGGAATTGGTAGACAGAAACTGTGTGGAAGCCAGTCATATATATATATATATATATGTGTGTGTCTGAGTCTCAGTATCTGTCTGTTTATATCCCATAACCTAGCGGTTCAGCAATAGAGACTGATAAAATAAAGTACCAGACTTTAAAAAATAAGTACTGGGGTCGATCTGATCAGAACAAAAAAACAACTTTTGTATAGAATAATTATTTGCTTAACAAGGCGACCACCCCCCTCTTTTTCTGCGCTCCAACCATGACCACCCCCCTAGCTGAACAGATTATTGGAGGTAGGCACTTTTGACCAGCTGTTTAGTCTGGAATGATTTTAAAGCTTAAGAATACTAGCACTGGTAAATTAATTGGTCACTAATCTAGCTTGGCCATTTATTTATTGATTTAATTATTATTATTATTATTATTATTTGGTAGAATGGAGGGAGAGAAAAAAAAACCTTCATTCATTAAAGAAGTCCGAGAGAGAGAGAGAGAGAGAGAAAGTAAAGATAGCAATGACTTCCTAAATTAACGACTGCCAAGAAGGAAATAAATGCACAGTTTAACTATTATGCATCTGCTAGAAAGTGATTATGTATGATTAAAGACATAGCCTTCCATGTTCTTCCTTCACCTACTGTCTACCCCCCCCCCGCCTCCTCCTACTCCTTCTCTCTCTCTCACACACACACAAACACAATATTGTCTTGAAATGCATGAAGAAAACAATTGAATTATTTCCATTTTTTTAATTTATTTTGCAAATTTTTTATTTTTAAATCGTCATAGTCGTTATCATCAATTATTAACTGCTCTTTTTATACTGGTATTAGTTGGGTGCATATGTACGGTACAACACAGCCCCAATTATCTCTACACCCTACAGGAATTCAACTGCCAGCTGAAACTCTCCACCATCAAATTGAATTGCCTTCATCTCAAAAATCTTTATTCTTTAACTTAATTTGTGTACTCAATACCTTCTCTATTGCCAATCCCCATTTTTCAAGGTCTGATATAATTACTTCATTCCAAATCTGCCTTGGCCCTATATCTTCTCTAGTCATACACCACCTGTCCCTAACACTGTCACTGATCTAACATTAACAGAGTTAGCAGTGGTCCACAGGGGGTTAGGTCACATCTGCCTAAGTCCATAACTAACAACCCCACCTTCCAATATCTTCCCTGGTCTCTCCCAACTAAGAAACTTAACTTTCTCACATCTGATATAAACCACTTAGTTTGAAGTCTGTCCTGGCTCCGGTTTGGTCTCAACTACCCTACATTGCCTGGATCAATCTTCCATGGTATAATCTAACCAGTCATCTCATGTGTCCCTTGGCCCTACCATCATCTTGATTACTCCATGTCATCTGCTCACCAGTTACCTTATGTGGCATGGCTGTGTGGTTAAGGAGTTCGCTTCGCAACCGCATGGTTTCGGGTTCAGTCTCACTGGGTGGCACCTTGGGTAAGTGTCTTCTATAGCCTCGGGCCGACCAATGCCTTGTGAGTGGATTTGGTAGACGGAAACTGTAGAAGCCCGTTGTATAGACATATATATATGTGTGTATGTATGTATGTGTGTGTGTCATCGCTTGACGCTGTTTATCGCTGAGACCGACCGGTGACATTCGTTTATGTCCCTAATTACCAGATGCCCGGCCGTTCAGTGATTCAGTGTTGTGATTCCCATACTAAATCAGTATGGTTGGTAACAGGAAGGGCATCCGACCGTAAAATGCTGCTTCAAGAAATCTCTGTCCGACCCATGCTAGCATGGAAAAATGGACGTAAAAACGATGATGATTCCTTGGTGCTACCATCATCCTGAATACTCCATACCATCTGCCCCTACACCAGTTATTTTATTCATCCAACACTATCCAATCATACCACATACTTTGCCACTGCAGATGTCTGCCTCTCTTGGAGACAATGATTAATGTCATTAATATTCAGTCGTGTTAAACTCTAAACCATTTTAACTGCAAGACCCAAGAGACGAACATAAAACATGCAATAAGTGCTGTTAAAGGAGGAGGAGGAGGTACTTGAGGGGCACATACTCATTGATAAGGTCACAGACTGTGATGAAAGGATTTTGACAAACTAATCAATTAATCATTTTAACTGCTGTTTTGGAATAGATGAGGTAGATACAATTAAATAGGAACACCTACGATATTACATTATAAGGACAACTGGGCTTGGAACCATTTTATGAGACTCTAAGAAGTGGTTTACTATAATACCACAAGACATTCATTGATAAACACTGACTGAACATATCTACACCTTTTTTACACTATAGAGTAGCTTGTTGTGTATGTGAAGGGAGCTATGTGTATAAGTGTGTGCCTCGGAGTGTGCATACAGTTGATTGTGTATGGGTGAGTATTCATGCATGTATGTAGTGTTATGACTGTTTCAAGAATGGTTTTAAATATTTTAAACTATCGTTAGATAAAATGACAAAATACATAAACACATGTATTATTTTAAATCAATAACCCAATATCACATCAGTTCTTATAGATGTCATGCTACCATTATTACAATTTATTTTCTTTTGAAACAATTATGAAAGAGAAATCTCCACTTGTCCTTCAAACTATCTCAGTTATTTCAGACAATATTTCACTGTAATATTAAAACTGAAGTTAGCAAAAGATCATTTAGCAAAGAAACCAATGCTGACACCATCAAACAACAACAACAACAACAACAAGAGAGAATGCCAAGAATCTCTCTCTTTCATTAGCTAGTTCTGGAATCAGGTGTTTGACGTGGAAGTACTGACCTTTTAAAACAGGCTACTGAGATAAAACAGAGCTATTCTTTCCTTTGTGTATACAGTAAATCAACTCATCAGTAAAGAAATGTCTAAAGTATAATACCTGTCTACCTACCTACTGCTATCAAGAATAGATTATACGATACCTCACAAATGAATGGACACCTAGGAAAAAAGTCAAACTTCTGTAGGCTTTAAAAAGGATGCCGATCATCGGTAAGGTGTAAGAATTAAAGCCTTATCACCTGGATTAGAACAATTCAGATCCCCTAATTTACAAACCAATGTGCAGGTATGTTAAGGGTTAACTAAGAGTCTGTGCTGGAGCGTAATATTGTAACTGATAGCAAACAAAACAGTTAAATAAATCCGAGGTGATACGTTTACAGTTAATAAATACCTTGGCTATGATGCTTTAAGACTACTAGCTTGTAACTTGATAAAAAGTTATGTTTTTACTTGCCCTTAACCAATATACCCCAACGCTGCCATAATTTCCCCATGAAAATGAATTGACTGAGAGGTGGGAGAAAAAATGTATAACCCTTTCGTTACCATATTTCTAATGAAATACACTGCCTAAGATTTTCAATTAATTTTGAAAATAATTAAGAATTTGGAAGGATTTAGTAAAATAAATAACTTACTTGCGATTAAGTTGGTGTTTGTAACATCGCTTAACAAAATGTTCTTACATAAAAATTATAATGGAAGGTTCAAATTTAAATATGAACACTTTAAAACAAATGGTTTTTATCAAAGAACCAGGGGCGGTTTCGGGCGGTTTGGTATCAAAAGGGTTAATGGTTTTGTAAAAATCCCCAAATAGGATTTTTATAGCAATGATTGTGAATAAAAACATGTTGGTTTATGAGTTGAAGTAAAAAGTGAAATCACCATAGATTATGAGATATTTAAAAAAATAAAATGAATAAACAGCTAGATTTAAAACAAGATAAAAGAGATAAGAATGAAAACTAAACTAAATAAAGATAACATAATTTAAAGACCGATGAATATATATGTATATGAAACACACATACATATATACATACATACATACAAACACACATGTAGGAAACATGTAGTTATGATATATAAATGAATATTGATGTTGTTTGTTATGTTTACCTGAACCAATCTTGACCAGTCCATTGTGTTGGATGAATATAGTATCACAGGTGAGATTACCATGGATAATAGGTGGGTCACAGGAATGTAGATAACTAGAACAATTAAATTAAAAGATTAACACAAAGAAAATCAAATGAAAATAAAAAATAAATTAATTAATCCAACAATAATTCAACTTTCATTTAATAATTAATTTTTATAATAATTACCTGAGACATTTGTCCCCTAAATGGAATACCTACAAATTGAGAATAGACAATGACAGGGGTTAAGCTGTTGGACTATTATTACACTGTGTTGTGGCCTTGAGCAAGTCACATAGCTCTGCTTGTTTTGGTGTGATTGACAAAAACAGGTTCCACTCCTACTTCATGGTTGAGTGGTTAGCACTAAACCAGCAATGCCACTCTATAACCACGGGCTAACCAATGCCTTGTGAGTGAAATTGGTAAATGGAAACTGAGTGGAAGCCCGTCGTGTAAGTGTGTACTTGTACTTGTCACTGCTTAACATCACGTTGTATCACTTAGGCAGCTGATGATGTTTGTTTATATTCTATATAAAGAATAGGTGCGGCCACTTGGCAGTTCGACAGGTGAGGACTGGTGGTATAATTCCCAAACTTAAAAAATATGCATGGTTGATGTCAGAAAGGTTATCTAGCTGTAAAATACTGCCTCAAAAAATCTCCGTCCAATCCATGCTAGCATAGAAACACAGACGTAAAAACAATGAATGAACGATTAACGGGCCCTCTCTACAAAAAATACAAAATATCAAAGAAATATAAGCAAGTCATGTTAATTATTCTCACCTTAGTGCTGATAAAATCTGTGTACACCATCGTTTCCATGCCTATTAGAAATAAGAAGAACAGAAAGAAAAAGAAGAGATTTTTTAGCAGCGGAGAAATATTAAAACAGAAACACACATTGATGACCAGATCCAAAAAATTCCATCATTTCCCCCTCCCATAGAAACATGTAACCACATGTAACAATAAAGACATGTTGGAAAGAACATGTAAAAATAAAAAATTCTTGTGAATGTAATCCCAAAATCTCAGGGAAATGGTAAAGGTGGAAGAATGCGGTAATCCTTGAATGATTATCAAAACATTCATTAAACATTTTTTTTTTATCAACTTTGAAATTGGATGAAGTCTAATTAAAAAATTTACAAAAAATATTTTAGCATAACGACTTATTTCATAAAAACCAACGCATGAGTAAAAAATATATGTTAAAAATAAATAACAAGGGACAAAGAAGAATAAGAATAAGTAGAATATGGTGCCAGTATATGTTTAGTAAGTTTAGAAATGTAGTTGTTAGTATAACTGAATCAGTGTTAGTTGATATTACACAGGGTTAAGTAAACATGCTAAAAACTTAACAACTAGAACAGTGGTAACAACATCAAAAGATATGTTAACAAGTATGTTAGTCAAGTTAACGAAACACCAACACTTTTTTGTTTTTATTATTATTATTATTTTTTGTTATTTTACTTTACAAACATAACTGTTAGCGGAATGAAGGGTGATGTGGGGGAGAGGGAAGGAGAGAGAGAGAAGAGAGAAAGAAAAAGAGGTTTGATTTCTTGAAAAGAATATTACCATTTAATATATCCAAGATGTTATCTCTGCTGGTTTAGTCGACCTCATGGTAGAAATCCAAAGACAGAATAGTTATGTTCTAACTGAAGAACTTAAACAACAATAGCCAAACCAAAGTAGCCATTGGAACCAATACAGTTCTCATGTTTGGCATCTCTAACAAATTAACACTCAACCCACCCAGTGACATCCTATTTGTTAGCATGTGTCAATCTTTGTAGGAATCTGTACTTCCATCCTCCATAATTTGACACACCAGTCACCATTCACACATTCATTATACACAATGTTTATCTGGCATGCTTTCATTCTAGTTTTAAAACCAAACACAGCCATACAACACAAACTTTTATTAATAACCATTGCCGTTTTCTTCTTATTTAAAAACAATGAACCTGTTCCTGCCTATTTATGTTTTTACATCTTCCTTAAGTTACCCCTTAAACCTGGGACCTCATGATTGCAAAGTTGATCCCAGACAGATGATGAGTATGCAGCTGAGTATTCCACAGACGTGTGTAACCGTAACATAATTCTCAGGCGGAATCAGCGTGACACAGTGTGTGACAAGGCTGGACCTTTGAATAACAGATACAAGCTTCTGCAGTTTCCATCTGCCCAAATTCACTCACAAGGCTTGGGTTGACCCGAGGCTATGGTAAAGACACTTGCCCAAGATACCACACAGTGGGATCAGACCCAAGACTTCATGATTGAGAAGTGAACTTCTTAATCATTTGGTCATGCTGGATTCCACTGCATGGCATCTTGGGCAAGTGTCTTTCATGATAACTTCGGGTTGACTCAAGCCTTGAGAGTGAATTTGGGTAGACGGAAACTGTGTGGAAGCTTGTTGGATAAATTGTACCTGTAATTCAAAGGTCCAGACTTATCACACTGTGTTACGCTGATTCTACCTGAGGATTACGTTAAGGCTACACGTGTCTGTGGAATACTCAGCCACATACATGCTAATTTAACGAGCAGGCAATTCAGTTGATCGAACAACTGAACACTCATCATTGAAACTGATGGAGGATCCATTATATTATCACATGGTTATAAGAATTAGGACATTTGTATGGATTACTTAATATGTCCTATTTAACCACAAACTGAAAGTGACATCTAATCCATTGCAAACACAGTAAAGTGTCTTGCCTAAGAGCACAACCCAATCTCAAAGGTAGAGAATTAATCTGGACACTTTGATTAACCAAATGCTAAACACAAAAATATTTAGGATTCAAAATCATAGAAGCTGAGTTAGAATTATTAAATAATTTGACAGGAATGGTATCCGGGTGTAGAATACTGCTCCAAAAAATATCTCGTCCAATCCATGCCAGCATGGAATAACGGAGGTAAAAACGTTGGTGATGATGATGCGGATGGTGATGGTGATGATGGTGATGCTGGCCAATTGACCACACAGAGAAAATTTCAGATACTACAACACCCATTCTATAATGTTTCCCTATAACAGTCTCAGCCTGCCAACTTTTGTAGCAATCTTCTACAGGTACCACAAAAAGAGCATTTAAGCTATAAACGTATTTGATCCGACAATTCATTTACGAATGGTTTAATTTTACAGCAACAATAACAACAACAACAACATCAAAATCTTAGCCATGCACACATGAGGGGAAATGAATGTTAACTTTTGAAAAAAGAAGACCCAGGAAAATATAAACTGACCATTATATCAGGTGGGTGGAGGTGGGGTAAACTTGAAAAAAGGTTTAAGTTCAATGAAAATGGGATGAGTAAGAGGTTTTTATGAGAGGTTTCAAAGGTAGGTAAAGGTTACATAATAAAGGAGACAGCAGTGGAGGGAGGGAGAGAGAGAGAGAGCGACTATTTCCTGATTGTGAAATGAAATGAGATAAAAGAATCCAGTTGAAATCTTGGTTATAAAAAAATTGTGATTTCCCCAGTTATTTATTATAAAATATATTCCCATACATAATTAGTTCCCATACTTAAAATCACTATGGTTGGTGACAAGAAGGGTATCCGACTGTAAAATACTGCCTCAAAAAATCTCTGTCCAACCCATGTTAGCATCGAAACAGCTGTAGAAATGACGATGATGAAGATGATGATGTCACATAAAGTAAATAGTGTGAGCTTAAAGACATATTTTATTTATTTATTGATAAATACTGTAGCCTTGGGCTGACCAATGCCTCGTGAGTGAAATTGGTGGACAGAAACTGAGTGGAAGCCCGTCGCATATATGTGTGTGTATGCGTGTGTGTGTGTGTGTATCTGAGCGTGCGTGAATGTGTACGTGATTGTCTCCATGAACTCTGCATTGTTAACATCACTTAGGCTACCAGCGCCCATTGTTTACATCCAATACATCCAGCAGCTTAGCAGTTTGATGGGTGAACAATGGTAGAAAGCTACCTTACTTAAAAAATAAGGGTTGATGACAGGAAAAAAAAAAATCTCGTTCAGCCCATACTGAAAGAATACGATCGCGAATACAAGTGGCTGAAATGGGGTTCCTCTGAAGGGTCTCTGGAGTAACGTTACTTGATAGGGTGCATAGCCCGGAGATCAGGGAGTCGCTCCAGGTAGAGCCGCTACTTCTCCGCATTGAGAGATCACAGCTCCGGTACTACGGGCATGTGGTTAGGGGTCACTGGAGTAACGTTACTTGATAGGGTGTGTAGCTCGGAGATCATGGAGTCACTCCAGGTAGAGCCGCTATTTCTCCGCATTGAGAGATCACAGCTCCGGTACTACTGGCATGTGGTTAGAATGTCTGAGGAAAGAATCGTAGGACAGATTCTACGGGCAAAGCCAACCGGCAGGAGACCTGGAGGTAGACCACGGGCAAGATGGTTGGATAACATCCATAACCTAGGTTGGTCTCGCTTGGGGGTCCAGCCGGATCATTTGATGACGGTTGCTTCTGATAGAACCCTCTGGAAGGCGTGTCTGAGGACTCTGCCTCTATGACCCTCTCGGGAATACGTGGATGAGGAAGATGGATGGATGGATGGATGGATGGATGGATGGATGGATGGAGGCCTATTTTACTCAATGGTTTATATTAAGATTTATTGACTGCTATTACAAACGCCACTCGAACTGGAAGCTATAATCATGTAAGAGGGAAAACAGCAGAGTGGTGTGAGAAGGTCTCAGTTTAATTCTTGCCACAATGATAGGTTTCCCATAATGTCCACCTTATGTAACAACAATGCCACCTTTAATCACGCATTCATGTAAATGGTTTGTTCGAATTCTTGTTCCGTTGCAAAGACACACCATTAGCCTTAAATAAATTTCGGTAAATTGCATTATAACACATCCATTTTACAAGGCATGTGATATAATCCGATGTGTGAGTGGGGCACTCCACCAATTACTGCTGTTTAAAAACTCCATTGGATAATTGAACAGATTTTGTGTATCAATGCAAGAATCAATGACTGTTTCACTCTCCATCAAATATGTTGTGAATTTCTTCATTTATAGAATCAACAACAGCATTGGTTTTTCTTTCTTTTTTTTTTTTTTTTTTAGAACGTAGGTCCCTTAAGGGAGGAAGATGGAAGCACACCATAGGTACCGATCTGGCCGCTTAGGTTGTTACTTTGTTCCTTGCTCTGTGCTATACAGACGAACTGCAAACATCTGCATAGTACAGAGCAAGGAACAAAGTGTGTATAT
>JAOPJM010376998.1:0-11493 GCA_027124095.1 Muusoctopus leioderma | reverse complement strand
CACTGTCCTTGCCTTTGTATTGTCCTTAATGTTTTCAGGCCCTTGTGGCCAATAAAGAAAAGATTATTATTATTATTCATTTGTTTGTGAAACTGAAAGAAAAGCTAAAGTCTGCGAAAGCGAAAACCATACGTTATACTCAAGGATCGTCTAAAAACCATCGTTTCTCAAAGCGAGTTTCGAGGAACCTTAGGGTTCCGTGAAAACATTCTGGAGGTATCTTTTAATTTTAATAAAATTCTATTTTATAAAATAAAGATGGTATTCACGATTTTCAAATAAATTCTCTCTCTAAAACAATTTTTGCAATTTTTTGCTTCATTTAATGTCTTATTCAAATTAGGGTAGCGGGGGTTAGTAGGAAAATATTGGTAGGAGTTCCTAGCTTTTTGGAAAATTGTATAAGTGTTTCGTGACAAAATAAGTTTGAGAACCACTTGTCTAAACTTTCCTTCTATGACTCATTAATGAGCTAGAGCTGATGTTCAATGGGAAACTTCAATGGGAAGCAAAATCTTTTGCACTCTCTATAAATTCACCATGTCTTGTGACATATTATATTACTAGTATCGATTTCCTTTTGACTATCACAGAGGATCTTATATATTAGGAGAGGGTGAACACTGGAAGCTTTGACGTTCATGCCTTTCCCAAGTGCATTAGAGGTGTAATTGAAATGAAATGGCTTCAACCAGGAATCGAAACCATGTCATGGACTCGTTTCGCTGGTGTGGCTTGTATTTTACACGATGTCGCTCACCACATATTACCTTACATATAAAGAGAAATATAGCGGTAGACTTCGGTGGAATTTGAACTCAAAGCACAGAGAGCCGGAACAAATATCGCAACGCATTTTATCCGACGCTCTAACGATTCTTCCAATACGATAACAAAAAGGTAACGTGTACCAGATATGTCCTGGGTCGATTTAATTGACTATAACCCTTCTCTACAAATTTGTAAAAGAAATCAATATTACATATTGTGAGGAGTAGGTCAGCAGAAGTGGCAGAACGCTGGAGTGTATTATTGTACTTAGTTTCAGTCCTTTATGTTCTGAGTTTAAACCCTGCCACGGTTAACTTTGCTTTCATTACTTCAGGGTTATAACAAAAAGTATTAAGCATGTACTGGATTCAGTTCAATGGACTATACCTCACTAAAAAAATATTCGTGGTTTCGTGTCAATGTTAGAATTCGTCATTATTAATATTAGGGCATAACGTGACATAATCACTAGAACACCGGCTAATATGACTTTACATCCCGAGTTCAAATTCAACTGGGGTTGACTTTGCCTTAATTTTTTTTCAGAGTCGATAAATAGTGTCAATTTAATCAACTACCGACTTTCCCTAAAATTTGTAGCTTTGTGCCAATGTTAGAAATCATCATCATCATCATCATCATCATTAAAACAAAGTACCAGTCAAGTAATGGAGTTGTTGGCCTGTGCCTATGTTAGAAACAACAACAACAACAACTACTACTACTATTACTATTATTATTATTATTAGGCCCTTGTGGCCAATAAAGAAAAGATTATTATTATTATTAGGGTGGTGGATAGGCAGAATCGTTAGAGTATCAGAAAAAAATGTCATGCGGAATTTCTTCCAGCTCTTTATGTTCCGAGTTCAAATCCTGCCAAGGCCAAGTTTGCCTTTCGCCCTGGGGTCGATGTAATCAACTTACTCCTCCTCCAACATGTCTGGCCTTGTGCCAATGTAAGAAATTATTATTAGGGTGGTGGATTGGCAGAATCGCTAAGGCGTCAGACAAAATGCTTTGCGGTATTTGTACCGGCTCTTTGCGTTCTGAATTCAAATCCGGCCGAGGTCAACTTTGCCGTTCATCTTTCCAGGGGTCGATAAAACAAAGTACCAGTCAAGTACTGGAATCGATTTAATCAACTTACCCCTCCCCCAAAATTTATGTAAGAAACCATTGTTGTTGTTGTTGTTGTTATCATCATCATCAAAGGGTGATGGACGGCAAAAGCGGTTGGACTTTGCAGCATTTAGTCAAGCCTTTTTACCTCCTGAGTTTAAATTTCGTCGATATCAACTTCGTCTGTCATCTTTCTGTGTTCGATAAAAAAGTATATATACCAGGTATGTCTTGGTATTGATTTAATCGACTATAACCCTTCCCTATAAATCTTTGGCCTTGTGCTAATGTAAGAAATCAACATTGCAAATTGTGAGGTCGGTGGAATGTCAAAAGCGATAGAACACCAGACTAAGTGCCTTATTGCCTTGAGTTCAAACCCTACCAGAGCTAACTTGGCTTTCATTCCTTCAGGGTTAGTAAATAAATGCCAGGCTTATGCCTCACTAAAAACCTGTGGCCTTTTGTTAATTTAAGAAATTAATATTTAGTTTTGTGACCTCATGCTCCGTGTATAATCTTTCTTCATTTTGTGACAGCTTGTCAGTTGTATGACTTTCACAATCTCATAGCAGCTTGTCACTTATATGACATTCACAATCTTGTAGCAGCTTGTTACTTAATCATGTTTCTACACTTGTGACAGACAATTACAATATTAAATAGTATAGAGTCTCAGATAGTCGGACTACTAACCGAAGGATCAATATCCTCTTACCATTCGGTTTCGTATTGAATGCATAGCCAAGATACTTGTCTTCCATAATTCAGTCCAGTCATTCTATCTAACTAGAAACATGTATTGTGGATAAACACAGCTCATCGCTTTTGTTGCTGTTGGTTCGCCCAGATCAGGTTTGATCGAGCAGACCTATGATTAAATGCATTCCAGACATGACCATCCTGTTCTTTTTTTGTTTTTGATACATAGTGCATCTTGGACTGCATTATCTAGTGCGCCCTTCCATTTGTAAAATAGCTGGTAGTGATTTGAGGGAAACTTAGCTCCCTCTTTGGCTCATGCCCATCGCTGTAGATGGAAGGTGCACAGTAGGATTAATAAGTGTTCTGTTAGTTTGCTGTATTGAGTTCAAGTCTGCGTTGGTCTTGATAGAATTTCTCATATCAAAGTCTTATTTCACAAAATGGACTCGATTTGAATGAATCAGGTGATGTCTTGTCATTTTTAGTTACCCTTCAGTATAGTATTTTGTAGTCACTTGCCTCAGAATTAACCGAAATTTCTTGTCACTCAAATTTCTCTTAAAGTTACCTTGTTTTGCGATTTCTTGTGATTAAAAAACATTCCCTAACAAAAGTAAATTTCCTCATGGTGACATTACATCTATGCAGGAAGTTATAAAATTTAATGAATGCAAACCGGAGTTAAGAATCAACACTGACTAAAAAGAAAACAAAACAAAAAACCACTTCATCACACTGACATACTCCACCTACACACATGGCTAGTGATAGAAGAATATGCTGGCGTCATCCAGAAACAGGAAATGGAAACAGGGAAATACCAAAGTCACAACATTGTACGTGGAAGTTATTACACTCAACTTCAAGCTGTTCAAAAATATCTGCTATCTGCATTTGGTCTCCCCTCTTACGCATGTCAGATGGTTCAGTTTTCACTGCATACTTGGGATCACTCAAGTTTCAAGTGACGTAAATATTTATTTTTTGTCTGTTGGAAAATCTATTTTCTATTGCATTCATGCAACCAACTGAATGAGGTCATTAAACTATGCGGTCATCCAAGACATCACTGAAGGTGTTTGAAATGGTAATTATACATTTGAAGTATGGGAATGATTCCACCACAAAAAGAAAGTTATCTTGATTTGTTACTAATTGACAGAGAACAATAGATTTGGACAGGCATATCTTCAACTCAAGTATTGGCACATAAAATTCCCGAACGAGTACCCTTGGGGTTAGTCTTACTGTAATCTTTGGTGATTCAATGAATTTCAGGTGGCGCCCATGTTGTTAGAAAATGCCTTTGAAATGTTCAGAGGAGATAAAGATATTCAAGATGTTCCAGAACAGTAAATAGGCCAAACTGACTGACAAATCAAATGCTTTTGTAAGCTTCACAAACAAATTAAAAAATGAGCTTAATAGAGATATGTCGTGTTAAAACACCTTCACTCGGAAGATAATACTAAAATCTTCATCACCTGGGAAGGTGTAACATTCCATCCAATAGTTAAGTTGACGAGACACGTCAGTAAATATCGACTCATCTCTGACAAGGAATAGCGCAGTCTTTTTTAGAGAAAACCCAAAGCTTCTTAATCTCTAATCTGTATAACGTTCATATCTTCAGTCTTCAGTATGAGTACACTGCTTTTCCGAGTATGAATGCTGTTCAGTCCCTTTAGCTGGTCATAAATTTTCCGCAGAAGAGTTATCTGCTTAGCAACATATAGTTAGTTTGGTAACATATTTTGTATCTAATACACTTCTTTAGCATATTGATGCCAATTTAGTTGTACACCAGATTATCTGTCAAAAGCAATCGCTGATGCATACATGATTTAAATCACAAAAATAGACTATATTTGCTTGAGGTCGTTTGTTAGTGGGATCTTCGTGAACTTTTTGTACAAATGCCGATAGAATTCCTTAAAATATGCTGACGCAGGTTATGACATTGTATAAGTTTAAGATAAGCTATGTAGAGCACCTTTAGGCTGATTAAACAGCTTACAGCGTATAATAGCATGGTCTGTGTCGTAGCCAGAAAAATGCATGAGTTTGTTCCAGCAGGCCAACACAAGTTAAGATATAGCAGAATTTCTGTCTGATCATGCCGACCCAGAACTTAAACCCAACCTAGAAACAGCAGCCTCCAAAGCGTGACATTCCTGATTTTTCGGCTTCACTGAGTGAGTGATTCTGAGCGCTGGTGTATAGAATAACTTCACCTTGCATGTTCAGAAGAAAAGTTTACTTTGAGACCTTCCCTCATACCGCGGTCCGGTTGAGTACAATCTATGATAGAAAGAAGTTGTTCTGAATTGGCTAATTATCTAGGCCTATCGGTTACGAGTTAGTTGCCTATTAGAAACTCATATGTCTGCTATCATGCTGATGGGTGCCAGAACACATATAAAGTGAACATGTCACCCTAGTAGTTGTCAACCCTAGTAGTTGTCAACCCTTGTTGCAGGATCAACACACGTTCTAATTATACGTAAAATGGGAATTGATTGGTGCAATGGCGTATCTCCATACCAGCAGGTGGGCTTATTGCTTTGCAGCTCTGGTATTTCAGACAGCTCTGAGAGCTCGTTGACACTTGACGTGTATCACAAGCTGCCCAATTTCTGTATTGTTTTATGTTGAGGTAGTGACAGAATCTTTGCTTGAAGTGGATTATGTAGTAACAAAGGTGACTTACATATTCTCCTACTTTATCCTGGTCATAACAGTTTGGTTCAGATACAAAACGTCCGGGGTTTCGCCGTAGAGTAAGCCCCTAGCCTCAAGACATAACGCAGATATCTGTAGCAGAACTTGAACTTGGAAATATGAAGATTTTATACTCATTATTCTATCTTTGGAGAGTGTGGGTGTTCAAGTCAATAAGTTGGTGGTTTGTGTCCTGTCACTGGTGCTGCATTGTGTCTGTATCCAAGATGCGTGACTCCCAATGCCCAAGTTCATCTAATTCATGTACCTCATAACTGCGTAATTAATTGCTGTAAGTTGCAGCAAAACTGTAAAGCTAATGAGTGATTCGTTAGCTTGCAGTGCTGAATTGAATTCATCCTTCGGAGAAAATTGTCCGCAATAGATTGGCATCGTACCTTGAGACTTGTCTCTCCCCTGCTTAAAGTTATAGAAGCCGAAGTTTAGCACCAGCCTTAGTGGACCATTTGGTCTGTGAAAGGAAATAAAAATAAATTCTGTCTTTGAGTCACCGTTCCATAGACAGCTACAATCAATAAAAAGAAAGATTTATCAATCATTATGTTAACTAAATATGTATAGTCTACTTCTCTGAACAGTTAATACTGATTTCTAACATTGCCGCAAATTTTGGAGTGAGACTGTACAGTCTATTAAATCGAACCAGTACTTGTCTCGTAATTATTTCATGAACTTCAGAAGGTTGAAAGTAAAGTCACCCCAGATGGAGTTTGAACTCAGAACGTATAAGGGCGTGACTAAATGTCGGAAAACATTTTTTCCAACACTGCCAATTTCCTTTTCTATCGCTACCACAGTGGCCTCTGCTCCTCGGAGACGGCTAGTTCCGTGCTACCTCCACTCAGGTACTCCCGACTCATTCGTTTCTCCTCCTCTTGTCACCCACATTGTGTCGACCCTTACTCCCAGGCCCTGCATTAACTGCTACTCCCAGTCCTGTCACCCCAGAACGTTGGTCTTCAGTAATTCCATTCCTGCACATGTTTTTTTTTCTGCAGGCATCGACTTACAAACTATATAAGACGAACGTTAACCATATTAATCTCAACAGTTTCGGAGGGCCTGCGAAAGTCATGCGTACAGCTCCTTCCTCCAGACCAATCCAATAAAAAAAAATTCTGCAATTATTCAGCCTCTGTAGAATAATTAAATAAAGTAAGAACAACCATATAGCTATCAATATTTCAACTTTATTTATTTTCAGAACCTCCAATGGCTGTGTTAAGAATATCTCCTTTCATTATAATGAGTTTTGTGCTGCTTTTTAGTTCGAACTTAATCGCAGGTAAGTTGAGTACCTATAAGTTATACGCAATAGTATTTTCTAATATTTCTCCATCACCAGTATTTATCATCATATCTTCATTCTCTAAAGTCTTCCACTAACATACTTATGTGTTAATTGTGTTGGTGTAATTCAGAAATTATCCCTTGTAACTTCGAGTACTTTGCTTATATAGCTTTAGTCAATGAAGTGCCACTCATGTATCATTCTTGTTGAATAAAAGAACTTTTGGAATAGTGATAACTGACCTAGCAAGACATTTCTAGCTATGATTATATTGTCTTTATTATGAATAAGTTGTTTGATTGTTTAAAGACAGCAGATAACTTCCTGAGAAAGAATTTTCTTCCATACTGAGCAAGATGTAGAACTACCCTCAGATCAGTGATATACAATTTATCGTTTATGCAATGTCAACCTCTTAATTTGTCAAGTATTTTCCAAATAGCAACTAATTCCCCCCCCCCCCATCACTTAAGACGAAATCACGGCATTATAAAAGTGTGTTGTTTATGAAGTAGATAATACAACTATCATACAATGATGAAGTTTTATTTTCATTTGATTTTGAACGATAAAGTTTCACCGAGGCAATAATCATTTTGCTTCAAATTAAGAAAATATATACTTATAATTTTTTTTTACTTCTTTCTACAGATTGCTATGATATTTCACGGCCTGAAACTTATCTTGAACGTGAGATGGATGATTTTAAACATATGACATCTAACTGGAACTATAACGGAATGTACGGTTATGATGGTTATGGTGAATACATTAGACAAATGGTAAATAACAAACTGAACAATGCGATGAAAATCTCAAAAGACTTAATTCCTGAAGAGAGTGACTATGAAAATAAGTTTGAGCAGGAACCAAATATGAAAATGTTATTGCACAATGCACGAACGGCTTTTGCAAACGCTAATGCAGGAGGCCGTTATTTACAAAGACTGGTGCGAACTGCATCCTGTGGTGAACAATGTATTCTCAAAGTGGTAATTGAAAGAATTAATGGGAGTTATTCTGAAAGAGTCACGAAAAGTGATCATGAGATGGAATTTGAATCCTGGAAGAATGGTATGCTTTAGTAACAGGTAAATTTTTCTTTGATGGTTGTTAAAGGCTATATTTAAATTGATTCTGTTATTTGGTGCATATAAAAGCTTCGTTTATTTTTAACATGGAAAGACTAGAATATAAAGGAATGTTTAAAAAATAGTAGATCTTATCTAAGAAAATAATTTCTATGAGTTGAAGACCATTTGTTCTGTAACCGTCTGTACTTGTGATGTTCAATGCAAATTATCTTGTCTCAACAAAGTACCGGAGTCTGAAACCTTTATCAACGTATCTAATCACTCTGGAATAGAGATTAAGCCAGAATAATCTTAATATACAAAAGTGAATATATGTATATGTGTGTGTGTATGTATGTATATATGTAAATGTGTGTGTGTGTGTGTGTGTGTGTGTGTGTGTGTGTAGATGTATGTTAAGGCGGTGAATTGGCAGAATCGTTAGAGCGTCAGATAGAAGCTTTGCGGCATTCATTCCGGCTTTCTGCGCTCTGAGTTCAAATTCCGTCGAGATCAACTTTGCCTTTCATCCTTTCGAAGTCGATAAATAGAGTACCAGTCGATTTCTTTCTCTCTCTCTCCCTCTCTCTCTCTCTCTCTCTCTCTCTCTCTGAGAGATCGGCCATGGTCAGAACTGGAAAGGGATCAGCTCCGCCATGTTTTAGAAATGCTCAAGATACGTTGTTGGTCACGACGGTGCTCCTACGACTCCACCAGGAGTCTAGGACCCAAGGTGGTATGTATATATGTTTGCATGTATGTATGTTCGTTCCAAGTTGTAGGCAACTGTTTTTCAGATAGGTAGCTGAAATTGTGAATAGGGACACATCTTTTCAAGGATAAGGTAATACGCTATGTGATTTGTTTTCTAATAACTTTCTAAAAAAGGAAATTTGTTTTGTTTTTTATTAAAAAAACTTAAATTTATTAATAATGAAGAATGTATACTTACTATAGAAGGGAATTGCTTTTGTAAAAAGGAATGTGTATTTTCTATGAGCGAAAATTAATTTTGTAAATTATATATCTTAAATGTGAATAATAGATGTTACTGATCAGGCTTATTTTGCCTGATCAGTAACATCATTTGGAGTAATTATATAAATTAGTACACTATTTTTTTTCTAAAAACCATGTTTTCCCAGAAACAAATGTAAGAGTAAAATTTTATTTTAGGTTCCCTAATTGTTAAATTTTTGCGGATTTTTATGAAGCTCTACTTAAACCATCTTCTGAATTGCTTGGATGTAACAATTCTGAGAGAATCAACATTCCCGGACCAACTGAAGATTACCAGCATCTTTTTTAAAAGGAATTTATCCAAAATATAGTGAATTCATGAGGTATAAATAAACCCGGGCAAAACCGAATACTACTGCTAGTTTCTATATATTTGTAATACCAATTCTGGTGAGTATCATAGTTGATTGGAACTAGCAGTGAGTACTTCGTCTGCTTGTTGTGTATGTAAGGCTGTAGTCGCTGTTTAGTCCCAAGACCCCTGATTTAGCAAGCCTATGATCAAAGGCATTCGATCCATGACAGTGTCGTGTTTTTCAGGTATAATGTATCTAGGATTACATTATCCAATGTACTTCATTTTTGTAAACGGTAGGGTGCGATTTGAGGGATGGAGATTTGGCTACTATTTCCAACCGGCCAAGTAACCACGTAGAAGTTCCCTCATTGGCTTGTATTGTTGTTGTCGTGTTGCCATGATCGAGCAGACCTATGATCAAAGGCATTCCAATCGGGACCATCTCTTTTTAGGGTTATATAGGACTATATTCACCAATGTGCCCTTTCCTTAATTAAGACGGTAGAGTATAATTTGAGGGAATTTGGCTGCTATTTCTATCACGTCGATTGACAGCATAGCAGCAGAAGACCAGCCCTCTCCAAGCTTGACATCACAGTCATTGAACTTAGAGCCGCAAACATTCTATTTTACACTGTTGCTGCTTACAGCAGTAATTTGATCCTCTCGCGTGATAAATATTTACAGCTAAGTGCTCTGTGTCATTTGTGAGTTTTGGTGATGAACACAACGCAGTGACGACGGTAAGATATGAACCTATGATTGGCTGGTACTCTATCGAATCGGTCAAATACACTCTCTGACATCGATTGAGACATACTATTTTACTCTTACTCTTTTACTGGTTTATGTCATTGGACTGAGGCCATGCTACGGTAGCACTTTGAAGGGCTATTAGTCGATCAAATCGACCCCAGTACTTATTTTTTTTAAAAGTTTGGTACTTATTCTATCGGTCTCTGTTGCCAAACTTCTAAGTTACGTGACTTAAACAAGCAAGTAAGCGCCGGTTTTGAAGCGGTGTCAAGACAAATACGAAGAGTGAAAAAAAAAAAAAAAACACACACACACAGACACACACACACACACACACACACGACGGGCTTCCGCACAGTTTCCGTCTACCAAATTCACTCACATAGTATTGCTGAGCTCGAGGCTATAGGAGAAGACAATTGCTCACGGTGCCATGCAGTAGGAGCGAATCCGAAACCATGTTGCTGCGATGCTAATTTCTTAACGACACAGATATGTCTGCGGCATAAGCAAAGTTCTTCATTACAGTGGACAATGTTCTTGGACGCCGATTTTTGTCTCCCGATTCCGTAATGATGAATGGATGAGAAAGTAACCTGACGACAGAATAGGATGCTAGATAAAAATAGAATAATCTTTCAGGTGTTGTTATTTAGCCTAGGTGAGCCCTGTTCAAGAAGATCTATGATCAAAAGCATTCTAGCCGTGACCCTCCTATCTTTTTTTCAAGCAGAATATATCTAGGACTTCATTATCCTTCCTTTTTTGTATGACAGTAAGGTGTTATTTGATGGAGATTTGGCTGCTTTTTCTAGCAGGTCGAGGTACTATGTAGAAGTCCTTCGTTTTGGTTATCTAGTACTTATTTTCCAGCTAGATGAATTGGTGTCAGTGTAGTTGAAACGTCATTGCAGCACCCATAGCTCAATTACCAGTGGAACAAGTTAATGCGCCCATCTGTCTGGAAGAATACTTATCTGAGCTTGGTTTCTCATAAACTTTAGATGACCATTATGTCGTAAATTCTATTTATATCTAAGAGTTCTACAGAGGCACTGAGGTGACAGAAACAGTAGAGCGTCGGACTAAATACATTGTGGTGTTAAAATTCATACCTCTAAATCAAGAGTTCTAATACTACCGGAGCTGACTTCGCCTTTCGTCTCTAGGGGTTCAATACTATAAATATACTAGTATCGATTCAATGGCTTAACCAAAGCTCTCCCTTAAAATGCGTGGTTTTCTGTCTGGTCAAAATAAATCTATAATTTCTAATGGACGTAGGCATGGCCGAGTGGTTAAGAAGTTAATAACTTTCAATTTAATGAGAGCGTGGAAGGCTAAGTTGATAGAGAATCGAACAACCAGCTGACAGGTTGCCATTTCATATTCTGTTGTCCGTGGCAACGACCGAATACCCTAGTTATAAAAGGGGAATGCAGATGGTATAAGTGAGTGTTGTAAGTAGCGACGGCACTGTGGAATTGATGTATATTTCTTGCTGGGCTCACTTTGTCCGGTAGATAGAAGCTTCGTTGTAAATAGACCAGTTTCCTAACCAGAGGCGCAGGCATGGCTGTGTGGTTAAGGAGTTCGCTTCGCAACCACATAGTTTCGGGTTCAGTCACACTGCGTGGAACCTTGGGTAAGTGTCTTCTACTATAGCCTCGAGCCGACCAATGCCTTGTGAATGAATTTGGTAGACGGAAACTGTA